>CABFWB010001265.1:100651-141760 GCA_902151455.1 Timema bartmani
GAGAAAATCGACTTTTTCTCTTTTTGCCCTTCAGTAAACTACCCTTAATTTTAGGGGTAGATATCCAATTCCAAAAACCCCTCGGGGCAACCCTATGAAAACCCTAGATATCAAGTTTCAGCTCAATCGGTAAAATAGTTTAGGCTCTAGTTGGAGGTACAGACAGACAGACAGACAGACAGACAGACGGAAATTCAAAAACCACTTTTTCGGATTCAGAAAGTCATGAAACGTCAAGATTCATCAAAATCTCGAGTTCGAATTTTTTGACGATCACCATACTTTCTCTACCTGTAAGATAGAGAGAAAGTAAAAATATACTTTATTTTAAAATTATTACATTTAATTGTGATGTAATTTAAATAACAATGGGGGGAAAAATCCAATCCCCAAACACTCTTTTACATAAAAATTCTGCACGCTGCGTTTTAATTGAAAGTTGTTTTTTAATCTTCAAACTTACACCAGCGAGGTAATGTAGTTAAAGCTCCCCCGCTGCAAACAATCAAACAAGAAGGTTTATCCGCGCTTGCGTCAGGAAAAAACAAAACATTGTATGGGTTTTTTTTTGTATGTGCGCTGCTCGGCGTCCATTTCCGGTGCCGACTGTCACTTGTCTGCCCCAAGTCGACTGCAGCGACGTGAACTGTGTGCGGGACATTACCGACTTAGTGGCACAAACAATTCAATCTTACTTAGGAGTCGACACCCCGCAAACAGTCCCAGGACCTATTTGGGCGTTAAGGGGGGGTTTAGCATATTACACGGTGACACAGTCCCAGTAAATATCGAGGCATTAAGGGGGGTTTAGCATCTCACACGGTGACACAGTCCCAGTAAAAATCGAGGCGTTAAGGGGGGGTTTAATATCTCGCTCGGTGACACAGTCCCAGGACATACCGGGACTTTAAAGGGGTCTACCAAGGGGTATTATGGTGCAGTAATAAATAATGTAATTAATTAATAATTAAGATTTAAGTTTCCAAACTATTTAAGTAAATAATTATCGAATGTTTGGATGAAAGTAAGTTCCTTAAGATTGAATTATATTATATTTACATATAATATGTTAACGGCAATGTGTGTTAACCAGGCATTATATAAAATGCCTAGGCTCTCTATATAATTCCTAAGTGGTTTTAGCAAAGTATCAAATAAATTTGTTTTGCTGTTGTATTTCATACTTTTCGTAGGAAATGTATAGAATAGCCAGTCATTATATATTACCGAGAACAATAGCTAACCTAACCTAATCTAACCTTACCTAACCACCCTATTCTAAAATAACCTAACCTAACCTGAACAACCTAAATCCTAGGAATTAGGTGAACCTGCAAGAAAACGGCGCAAGACTGGAACTGGAGAACTGGATAAAAGAAATGATAACATATTCCGGGACTTCAAAAAGACAAAGAACTTGAAAATAAGTATGAAATACAACAGCAAAACTTGTTTATTTAATACTTTGTCAAAACCACTCTGGCATTATATAGAAAGCCTAGGCATTTTATAGAACGAATTAAATAACCAAAGCTATTAATTATGCTTTTAGTGAGGATTACTCCATCTAGATATCATATTCTGAAAATTGAAAGATGAAACCTGGACACGGGAATCGAACCCGGGACCTTTGACTTAGTACGCCAAAGCTCTTACCACTGAGCTATCCAGGCTGCGTTATCCGATGGCTCGTGATATTAATATAATCACATACTTGTAACCGACGATTTCCGCACGTCCATCATAGACTCTGCCTTAAAATATGAGTGAAGAATGACCCTGGGCACGGGACGAATCCTGGATAGCTCAGTGGTTAGAGCATTGGCGTACTAAGCCAGAGGTCCCGGGTTCGATTCCCGTGTCCAGGTGTCAATTTTCAATTTTCAGAATTTTATAGAACGCCTGGATTTCACACATTGCTGGTGACATATATGTATATTTATATATATGTGTATGTGTGTGTGTAGGCATATATGTATATAAACTCCAAGGTGTGAGCTCTCAAGCGATCTGTACCGACCGAGCAGCCACCGCTGTTACCGATGATAGTGCCAACACTTGCGGATAGAGGGTATCATATGGTCAACACAACGAGCCCTCCAGCCGTTAATCTCAGGTTTCTAGACTAGAGCTGCTATTTATTTATTCAAGTAGCTCCTCACGAGGCTGAGTTTGGCCTCGTTCTGGACCCGGAGGTTTCATTATCCAGCCACACTCCCAAAATGACACTTTCCGGGGGTTTACATAAACATCAGCAAAAAGGTAAACAAATCCTTGCCGTCCAGGTACGTAACTAAGATGTAACTCCACAGTCAATTACTGTGATATATATTTCAAAGTGTACATAGCAAATTAACAAAAACACGTGTGACTAATATTGTTTAAAATACATTAATTAGGAATAGGACTCGATCACCGACCGAGAGATTCAGTCTCAAGTTGAGACCAATCCTTGGTCAGATCCCAACTAACACATTTTACTCACACCAGTGTCAAGTATTCGAGGTCAGGAATCGAACACAAGATTAGTATGGAGCAAAAGAAAAGATCTCTTCGGTTTGGTACTATCCGAGCCACATTAGTTGAAACTACAGTCTGATTTTCATAAGAAATCCATGTTGCCACAGTGGCGTAAATTAAAATATTAAAATTGTATTTATATTCTTAGTTATTTTAATGATTAATATTAGTACTAAAACAGTTATTAATAATGATATATATTCTAAAATAAAACCATAAGTAACTAATAATGATACATATATCAAAGTTTATGAAAACTAGATTATCAAGTATCTAAAGGAAAAGAGGTAGGTTGAGTGTAGATGTTAAAACACATACATCATAGTTTTAGAATATTTATTAACAAGTTTTAAAATATTTACAGTTTCTTCAACAAAGTTCTAACAAAAATATATTAGCTTGAACAAACATAATGATTAGATATATATATATATATATATATATATATATATAAAATCAGTTAGTTGGAAGTTTGCGCTAGCAGATAAAAAATAAAGCAAAAAATACATATATAAGTGTTTCCATGGATGGAAAATCATGACAAAATAAAGTCTAGTCTTTGAGGAGTGGCATGTCAGTAGAATTCTATTAAAAGGTGATCATTCCTCACGTCTTAATGATTACCTTTTCGTCGTAGTAAGCGGATTTGCAACGACTTTAATACCCAAACGGCACCGTGTTGTAATGATTAATGATCCATTTTTGGGTGTGCATGGGCCTAAATACTTTAGTTTGCGAAACGGTACATACAGTAGCTAGACCTTCTCTTACAATTTTATGTGGGATCTGTATGTGCCTGTTCATTGACCATCGCCTTCAAGACGTCAAAATTAACATCGTTCCGGTTGCCATAGTTTATAGTGATCCCACGAACCTTGTACGATACGTGTACTTTCTGAGACCCTAAGATACAAAGGCTCTAATGTAGTTTTCCGGTTCGTAATCTTGAAGCTCGTCGGTGAGGTCATCTAATGAGTCTCCGGTTGGTGGTGGACTCCAGTCACCGGGACGTTCTGTGAATAGAACACTGTCGGTATCGTGATACAGAACGCAGTCCCCCAAAACCTCGAGAATTCTGTACAGGTGCAGCCTAACCATAGCAGTCATGTAGCATGCCACCGCCACACTCCTGTTAGGGTTAGGACGCATCGTATTGCGCGTATCCTTGTAATTGGGTGACATAACCTCGTCAATGACACTGTCCACGGTGATATATGGGTCCATAAGGTACTTGTGGAGTCCCTGATTGTCGTTGACAACGGCTACATGTGGTAAATCGGATCTTTGCCCAAACTTTCCCCATAGCGAATTCAAAAATATTTTAGTTAGTGTGTCTGTGTGAAGATCAGGGTTTATACACATAAAGCAGAAATACAGTTTAGTGAAAGCTAATTTGAGAAGTGCACCATTATATCCATCCGCTGGTTTCTTGTTTAGCCTTTAGAAAAGTATCAACTTAGCCGTGAAACAAGCTGCCAGAACGTGTCTGACAGCCGTATAGGATACATTGCACTTCCACACTTCGTGCACTGCTTCAACGGTGTAGCCCTTCTCAACGTCTTTACGGATCTCATCAATCACCCAGATGCCTCTCAGCCAATGATCTTTCTAGTCGTCATGCTGACAATCACCTTGAATTTCCTCTTCCCTGCAGTTCCAGCACAGAATACACATGAGTTTGTCATGCAACCATGTCAGCAATACGGGTAAGAATAAATTTCGTGGAGGTGTCACTGTAACTTTAACTGTGCCTTCAACTTGATCTACGAACGGACAATTGGGTTCTAAATGAATAAATGGATGGTCGATGGCGTATTTTTTGTACTTGCAAACGTATGGATACAACGAACACACGTCCAAGTACTTGATTGTCTCTCCGCGAGAATGGTCTGCTTCGTGGGAAAGCTAGATACAATCTGTGCGTCCACCAAAGAATGTATCCCGGGGACTCAGGGAACCTTTTTTGTAAACTTTGTGCTGGAGCATAAATGGCCTCAAATCCTTGTCCTGTGCGTTTCATCGCATTAAACATGCACTCACACATGTCTACGAGCGCGTAGAGCCAACACATTTCCACACAATCCATGGTTGCTCCATAGCGCGTCCTCATTGTATCGTGATGGCTGTTTTTGATAGGGGTGGTCCTGTCAGGATAACACATAGCACCCATAGTAATAACATCCCCAAAACTATAATACGGTTGTGGCACCCTCAGCTCTAACAATGGCGTCCACGCGACGCTCCAGGACATAATCCTCACGACCTTTGTCCGCATGAAAAATATACATGGCGCTGTTGGGCCTCCCAACAAAGCCATTGCGCGGCGACTTGCGATTGTTGGTACGAACTTCGATAGCCACCGTTAGGAATGATATCCACGGTGTATTCCTTAAGGTGACTCCGAAGATACATCAACATGGCCACCCCCGTGATCGTACACGCTTTTCTGAAATGATCCACTCTAATTTTTCTATGGGCATGTCACCCGCCTCGGTGGCGTAGTTGGCTAACGCGCTAGTCGTGTTGAGCCCAACTGCCGAGGACGGGGATATCGAGGTTCGAATCTCGGTCGGGTGAACTAAGTTTTTTTCCTAAATGGTTTTCCACTCTCCCTCCACGCAAATGCGGGTTCACTTCCTCTAAATTCAACCTTCCCAATTCCTAATCCATTAGCGTAATTAGTACTTAAGCGTATAACCCGAACGGAACGGGTAGTAAGACGCGGCGCTAAATAATAATAATAATAATAATAATAATAATAATAATAATAATAATAATAATAATAATAATAATCTATGGGCATGTCTCTAAGCTTGAGGTGGGCTTTCCGCAGGATCTCTTACACCTTTTACATGATACAATCCAACTCACGTCCGAATTCAAAAATATATTTTTTGACTGGCCTATCATACCACACCTCAAAATGCTTCGTCGCCTCGACTGACATTTCACCGATGCCGTAGTCCCCCTTTGTCGGCAAGGAACCCTTGCACCCCGAGTTTTCTTTCTTGTAGAAGAAATAGGGGAAATATCCCTTGGTCAAGGACTCATCCAAGACTATTTTTCCCCCTTTTATTTTTTGGTTTCCTCTTTTAGGAAGTTGTGGTGTGCGTTTCACACTCCCTCCTGATGAATTCCGATAGAATGAAACCTAGGTCAGGGGATCGGGAGGTAGCGAGCGATTTCCTTAGAGAGGAAACCATTTCCTCTTATGTGAAAGCACCTTACTGCCTCAGAGGTCTGCTTCTATAACTGTGTCTCAACCCTTTGTCAGGAAGTTGTCTAGTCTCTAGGGAAAGTAAAACCATCAGTGCTGTTGTTGCTCAATGTGTAAGGAAAGGGGTTTTTATTTCCATGTCCAAGATTCCAAGAAAGCCACATTATTTTAATATTTTTTTTGTAGAAAACATAAAATTTGATTCACCCAACTGGGGTTCGAATCCTTACCTAAACAATTTTGCGAACTTTACATCTGGTTCTTTCTCATTTATTTTTGCGGTCAGTTATACAACACCCACACGAGCGTGGCTTGGATAATAGGAGACTAAACCCTCTTTGGTGGCCGCATGGTATAAGGCGTCACTATCTCAGTAGACTAGACTATCAATGACGGATAAATCAAGATTCGAATCCATATTTCAAAGCTCTCCAAGTGTTTATTTTCCATCTTCCTGAGAGTTCAAGTTTCTGCTCCATTCAGCTCCAAATGTAGCATTTTATCAGTTTCTTCCTCAGTTCCAAACTCAGCTTGCTGGCAAGCAGTAACCTCTTCTTGTTGAAAGATTTCTCGACCTAATTTCCTTGGTGCAGTAGGAATTCTTTGTCAGCAGACTTCCCAGGTACTTTAACTACTCTATGTTTTCCAACTCCTGGTATCCAATTTTGATTTTCAGAGTATATGGATTTTGAAAAATTAATATTCTGTTTTATGGATTTCCTATGAAAATCAGACTCTAATTTCAACTAATGTGGCTAGGATAGTACCAAACCGAAGAGATATTTTCTTTTGCTCCATACTAATCTTGTGTTTGATTCCTGACCTCGAATACTTGACACTGGTGTGAGTAAAATGTGTTAGTTGGGATCTGACCAAGGATTGGTCTCAACTTGAGACAGAATCTCTCGGTCGGTGATCGAGTCCTATTCCTAATTAATGTATTTTAAACATTATTAGTCACACGTGTTTTTGTTAATTTATAATAATAATAATATTTAGCACCGCGTCTTACTACCCGTTCGGGTTATACGCTTAAGTACTAATTACGCTTATGTATTAGGAATTGGGAGGGTTGAATTTAGAGGAAGTGAACCCGCATTTGCGTGGAGGTAGAGTGGAAAACCATTTAGGAAAAACCACCCCCAGTTCACCCGACCGAGATTCGAACCTCGATCTCCCCGTCCTCGGCGGTCGAGCTCAACACGACTAGCGCGTTAGCCAACTACGCCACCGAGGCGGGTTTTTGTTAATTTGCTGTATACACTTTGAAATATATATCAGAGTAATTGACTGTGGAGTTACATCTTAGTTACGTACCTGGACGGCAAGGGTTTGTTTACCTTTTTGCTGATGTTTATGTAAACCCTCGGAAAGTGTCACTTTGGGAGTGTGGCTGGATATTGAAACGCCCGGAAGACACCCGTGACTTACTTCCGGGGTGCTTAAAAAAGTTACGTACATTAATAGCCTGAGGGGTAGGACAAACGTCATGTAGGCTACTCCCCCTGCTTCACAGATAAGTTTTGGAAGCGCTGGGGATCGAACTCAGGACTTCTGGATCTGCAGCCAGGAACGCTGACGATTAGACCATATATATATATATATATATATAGAGAGAGAGAGAGAGAGAGAGAGAGAGAGATAACCTAATCTAAACTATAATAAAACGGCTGAACAGATTTCGACAAACTAACACTCATTTTAAAGATTAGGGGTCCAGGATGTCGGCGAAAATAGTAGCTTTCTACTAAAACCCAATTTCCTCAGTGAACTTCTATCTTTTCTTCTGTGCACGCAGTGGCTCATCTACACAATCACTCTTTGTTTACGTCGTCATAGAAACCATTATTTGTGTATTATTGTGTACAGTAAATAAAATATATATTTATCTAATTTGTATATCTTTGTATTTATCTAATTTGCTCCCATAACACTTTTGAGTAGAGGAAGACGGTTCATATTAAAGTTCTCATCGTGGTTTGTAGGAAAAAAATATATATGTTTTGATTAAAAGGAAAAACTTAAAACTTAAAATTTATGTAAAGTTGATAACCTTTGACTAAAATGTAAAGTAAGGTCTCATTCTATAGAACTTTTCTCAGTAAAAAAATTAGAATACACTTTACCGCTGTAACCTGCAGCCCTCACTGCAACGACTTGATAGTATTAATATTATCATTTAGCTAGTAAACCCACCCCAAACACTAAATGAACACTTTCTGACTTGCACTCCTTGTTTTATGACTGGTACATATCTTAGTAACGGGACTGGAACTTTCCTCGCTTCTGCTAATCAGAACTCAATTTATTAGCTTGTTTAGACGAAGGACTCACTTTGATTAAATTGCGCTTTAATTGACATTTAAATTCAATTTAAAAAGTACGTTTAGGAATAAAGTTTACGGAAAGGCTGTCTTCTCGAGCTGAACATATTTCTCGGCCTCTCTCTCTCTCTTTCTCTCTCTATCTTTCTATCTTCCTGATAAAGTCGCCCATTAGAGGAGTTATTAAGAGGTATTTAACTGCTTCACTTGTCGAGGCTGTCAACTGCTCATCTGTCGCAACAGGTCCAGTTTGAATCATAAACAGATGTTGCACAGGTTCTAACTACCTAGGGAAAGGATCTGGGTTCGGTTCCCGGTGATACCTGCAACAGAGTTTTCCCTTTGCTTGGAAAACATGCTGGTGTAGAAAACTCACATTTAGGCTTTGTGACAAGGGAAGCCATGTTGCACTGGTAGTTCTCACTGGATAGAGCAAGGATAGTTCTCACTTGATATAACAGGGATAACTCTCACTGGATAGAGCAGAAATGTTTCTCACTGGATATAGCAGGGATAGTTCTCATAACAGGAATAATTCTCACTGGATATAAGAGGCATTACTTTCCCTGGATAGAGCAGAGATAGATCTCACTGGATGTAGGAAGGATAGTTTTCACTGGATAGAGCATGATAGTTCTCATTGGATGTATCAGGAATAGTTTTCACTGGATAGAGCAGGTATAGTTTTAATTGGATAGAGCAGGGATATGTCTCACTAGATAGAGCAGGGTTGGATCTTACTGGATAGAGCAGGGATAGATCTCACTGGATATAGGAAGGATGGTTTTCACTGGATAGAGCATGTATAATTATTTCTCATTGGATAGAGCATGTATAATTATTTCTCATTGGATAGAGCATGTATAATTATTTCTCATTGGATAGAGCATGTATAATTATTTCTCATTGGATAGAGCATGTATAATTATTTCTCATTGGATAGAGCAGGGATAGCTTTCACTGAATAGAGCAGGGATAGTTCTCATTGGATATATCAGGAATATTTCTCATTGGATAGAGCCAGTATAGCTATCACTGGATACAGAAGGGATAGATCTCACTGGATGTATCATGAATATGTCTCACTGGACAGAGCTGGATAAAGCAGGAATAACTTTCACTGGATAGAGCAGGGATAGTTCTCATTGGATATATCAGGAATATTTTTCACTGGATAGAGCCGGGCTAGCTCTCACTGGATAGAGCAGGGATAGATCTCACTGGATGTAGGAAGGATAGTTTTCACAGGTCATCAAAGCCAACGAGTTTTGTACTGAATTTTCAAACATAGTGCTTTTAATGGTGGTGAGCTTTGTAAAAACAAGAATAATGTAACTTGACAATGGTAAGAAACGTTTATCTTTTTTAAATGTAAACTTCGTTTACCCTGGAATATAAAAGTATTACCTTGATGAATTACGCCATGGTCCTATCTTATAATAAGCCACACCATAGTATAATCAGTCAAGGAATGACTGCTTCATTTAGGGTTAAATGAGTCTGCACAGTTTAAATATTTTGTTAATAAAAACAAACTAAGCGTAGGAATTAATGTAATTATATTTTGTAAAAGGAGCGTCCCCATAATTAAAATCACCCCAGGCTCCTTAAATGGTTCGTGTGTCCCTTGAGTGACGTCAGAACGAGTCTGTCTGTCCCTGGAGCAAGTGGTCTGGACAGGTCGCGTGACGTCACAGGCATGACGTCTGAGCGTCGCGTCGCTTACACTCGCAGGACGCGTCTCTACGACTGTCTGTATCTAGTCACGTCATAGCTTGCTGAGAATGAACCGTGGATCCTGAAAAACAGGAGGTGGAATGGTCTCTCAGCAGGAAGAATGGGGTTTGACATCCTGTCAGATGCATTACCCTGTCTCTACACTGTGATTTCCTGGCCTCTTTCCAGGCGAATGTTGTTTCACTTTATAGCTAGATATTCTTCTATACGTGTTTATCTAGATATGAGATTGAAAATCTATCGTCTTGGAAGGTTTGTTCCCCTTGAAAAATTCCAGTTATTTAAACGTTATGAATGCACTCGAGATATCATAAGTTGAAGGGGATGCGATAAAAGGGCATTGTTTTCAGTTTTTATATTAAAACATTTTAGGTAGAAATAAATCATTTATTGCTTCAGTATAAACATAGTTTAATTTTTTTCACAGGGTGATACAACAGCTGTTGTTGAATGTCTGTCAAGTGTCTTGGAATTTCCTGACAACTTTTTATCTTCATTTAAAAAGTTTCTCATCTAATGTCGCTATGCTCATGACAGATATTCAACAACTCTTGATATCATCGTGTGAAAAAAATTAAACTCTCTGTTTATACTGGATTAGTGTTTTATTTGTTTTGGTCAAAAAAAGTTTTGCTATAACAATTTCGAAAACACTCTCCTCAACTCGAGTCCTCTACATCCCCAACTTAAAGTTCCCACTTCAGTTTAATTTCTCCCGAAGATATTAACACAAGGAACATTAACAAATGAGTTCTCTTCTCACACTCACGTATCGACTGCAGCGCTTTGTGGTTGAATGTGTCACTAACGTCAAGTCTGCTGTAGCCTAGATATGTTAATACTACAATATGATAGTACATTCACTTCTCCCAGATTTTAATCAAATGAAAAATGTTCATCTCTAGTTGCTGTTATTTGTTTGGAGTTTATGTTCAACATTTAATCAATAATATTGCAATAATTTTATGTTTGGCTTATATATTTGATAACATACTATGTCGCGCACTCATCCAATAGCCCACTATTTGTTGTAATAGTCTCTAGGTACCTTTATCACCAACCCACTATTTGATGTAATAGTCTCTAGCTACTCTTGTCCCCAACCCACTATTTGATGTAATAGTCTCTAGCTACTCTTGTCACCAACCCACTATTTGATGTAATAGTCTCTAGCTACTCTTGTCCCCAACCCACTATTTGATGTAATAGTCTCTAGGTACCCTTGTCCCCAACCCACTATTTGATGTAATAGTCTCTAGGTACCCTTGTCCCCAACCCACTATTTGATGTAATAGTCTCTAGGTACCCTTGTCCCCAACCCACTATTTGATGTAATAGTCTCTAGGTACCCTTGTCCCCAACCCACTATTTGATGTAATAGTCTCTAGGTACCCTTGTCCCCAACCCACTATTTGATGTAATAGTCTCTAGGTACCCTTGTCCCCAACCCACTATTTGATGTAATAGTCTCTAGGTACCCTTGTCCCCAACCCACTATTTGATGTAATAGTCTCTAGGTACCCTTGTCCCCAACCCACTATTTGATGTAATAGTCTCTAGGTACCCTTGTCCCCAACCCACTATTTGATGTAATAGTCTCTAGGTACCCTTGTCCCCAACCCACTATTTGATGTAATAGTCTCTAGGTACCCTTGTCCCCAACCCACTATTTGATGTAATAGTCTCTAGGTACCCTTGTCCCCAACCCACTATTTGATGTAATAGTCTCTAGGTACCCTTGTCCCCAACCCACTATTTGATGTAATAGTCTCTAGGTACCCTTGTCCCCAACCCACTATTTGATGTAATAGTCTCTAGGTACCCTTGTCCCCAACCCACTATTTGATGTAATAGTCTCTAGGTACCCTTGTCCCCAACCCACTATTTGATGTAATAGTCTCTAGGTACCCTTGTCCCCAACCCACTATTTGATGTAATAGTCTCTAGGTACCCTTGTCCCCAACCCACTATTTGATGTAATAGTCTCTAGGTACCCTTGTCCCCAACCCACTATTTGATGTAATAGTCTCTAGGTACCCTTGTCCCCAACCCACTATTTGATGTAATAGTCTCTAGGTACCCTTGTCCCCAACCCACTATTTGATGTAATAGTCTCTAGGTACCCTTGTCCCCAACCCACTATTTGATGTAATAGTCTCTAGGTACCCTTGTCCCCAACCCACTATTTGATGTAATAGTCTCTAGGTACCCTTGTCCCCAACCCACTATTTGATGTAATAGTCTCTAGGTACCCTTCTACCCAACCCACTATTTGATGTAATAGTCTCTAGGTACCCTTGTCCCCAACTCACTATTTGATGTAATAGTCTCTAGGTACCCTTGTCCCCAACCCACCATTGGTTACAATAGTCTCTAGGTACCTTTATCACCAACCCACTATTTGATGTAATAGTCTCTAGGTACCCTTGTCACCAGCCCACTATTTGATGTAATAGTCTCTAGGTACCCTTGTCCCCAACCCACTATTTGATGTAATAGTATCTAGGTACCCTTGTCCCCAACCCACTATTTAATGTAATAGTCTCTAGGTACCCTTGTCCCCAAACCACTATTTGATGTAATAGTCTCTAGGTACCCTTGTACCCAACCCACTATTTGATGTAATAGTCTCTAGGTACCTTTATCACCAACCCACTATTTAATGTAATAGTCTCTAGGTACCCTTGTACCCAACCCACTAGGCCACTTAGGCCAAACGGGAGGGCAACGACACGCAGGGTAGGTGTGTTGGGGGAGTTGGATTAGGGGGGAGCGGGGCAAAGTCCTCTGACATGAAATGCAAGGATTTTTTTTAAATGAACAGTAACTCCCTCTCAAAGCAAGTTTATCAGTCTAAGAAGCGACTAACTCAGGCCTCTATGACTATCTTACACATTTATAAGCCTGATTTTTTTAAAAATTGAGTTAAATAAATATAAATTCTTCGATGGTCGCATGGTCTAAGGTAGGCCTTCTTAAACTGTGGATCGCGACACCACATGGGGTCACGTTACTAAATGTGGGAGTCGCGAAAAATTTGGCCACAGTGAAAGGTTTATGAACGCGCAACAACCATAAATTAATTCAAAATAAAATGCGTAATTAATTCGAGGTGTTTCTGAAAGTGTTCGCCCGTGTTCCATCGCGTGACTTCACTACAGCCCTGTTTCTGAACACACAACAAATTGTAACATATCTATGTTAAAAGATAAAATTGAAAGTCTTACTACAAAAGTTAACATGGAATAATAAGCTGGAAAATGGTTCTTTAGAAATGTTTACAGCTACAGATAATTTTATAACTGAAAATAACCTTCCCAATGATTTAATTGTGAGATTTATAATTGATCATCTGAAGTGTCTGGAGACACAGTTTCAGGAATACCTCCCTTCGAATTTTGATTCTAAAAATTTAAGTTGAGTTCATAAATCATATTCAATTGAAATCACAAACGTCAGTCATCTGCCATTAAAAGTTCAAGAAGATTTTAACCAGTTATCAAGCGACCCAGGTTTATAGCTTGAGTTTCTTAGAAAAAAAATTGTTAAATGAATTTTGGCATGGGATTAGGACAGATTTTACAACAATTTCTGAAATGGCCCTAAACATACTTCTCCCAATTTTAACTACATATTTTTGCGAAGCAACGTTCTCAGTATTGACGATTATAAAATCAAAATATCGATCAACTCTGAAAAACGTTGAAGATGCTCTACGTAATGTAGTAACAACTATTCAGCTAATATTTAATTCTATAAATAAAAATAAACAATTCTCATTGGTATGCAAATTTGATTTCGTCTTTAATAAATGGTAAAATAATATGTATACCAAATAATTGTTTAAAAAAATCGTTAATGATTTATTATCAGTAAATGTTTGGTATGTATACCTATTTTTATAAACCTATATGCCCGGGGTCGCGTACAAATTTCTCGGGCGAAACGGAGTTGGACTAGACTGCCGATGACAGGGAGATCAGGGTTTGAATTCCAGTTGGGTGTACTGAGGGTGGTGTTTCCGAAAAGGTTTTACACTCTTCCTCCGCGTAAATGCGGGTGCACCACCTCTTAATTCAACCTTAATCATCCCTAGTTGGTAGTTGGTAGTTGGACGTGGTGCTGAAAAAAAATATTGTTTGTCTAGTGAATATATTATAATATAAATATTACGAGAACCGAAGGTCGATAGGATTAAGAGTAGTAATGGGGCCATGTTAATTTCCTTAAAAAGTTCAATTACTCAAAATTTTTACTTTTAGATACGAATTTTTAATTAAATTCCAAATTTCGAACCCGATACGAATCTATCAAGTTAAAATTCGGAACTTCTAATCGATTATGAGTCAAATCAAGATTTATATTCGGATTCTAAATTTCACACAGGCTTAAATGAATATATTATTATTAATACTTCAACTGGTTCTAACCTGGTGCAATCTGAACGAAACATTTTTTTTAAATTTATTAATTGTATTTATGGGAAGTTATTTTTCGTCTAATTTCTGAACCGACAGATTACACATTAAATTAATTCTACAACAGACACAGCACCCAGTCCCCCGGCCGATAAGCCATCACTGATAAAGGTGGAAACCTACATATTCCCAATGATATATTTTTCGGCTATGGTGGGAATTGACTTTTATTTAACTAGACAGATGCTTTACCAACTGAGCCAAGGTGTTGAATAATGTAAAATATTTCTTGCTATTTTCATATGAATTAAGCGCTTGCGTTTTTAAATTGTAAGAATATAAAACTTCGAGTCCAAATCTTTGAATTTCACCAATATTTGTGTTCGATTCAAAATTTTAAATCTTAATGAATACCAGACTCGGTTTCGTTGGAATGTAATTCAAAATTCAAATTTAGAAGTCAAACTTTTTCTATAATTTAACTTGGTATATAAATTTAAATCAACTCGTTAGCAAGATTTAACCATTAATTTAATTATAATATTTCAGATAAGTCATGTGATCATATTTAAATTTTGTTTCCACAAATTAACTGAAGTAAATGATTGTATAGTAGCAATAATTTCTCCATTGTTAAGCAACAGTTTTTGTTAATATAACTAAGCCTAGTACTTAATTCGGATTAAATTCAAAACCTTTTCATTAAATCTCTTTGATTTGATCCGAAAATTGAAAATCTTGAATTTGCACAGGTTTAAAAAGTTGTTATAAAAGTAACAATTTCTCAACACCATACATAACAATTTGGAGGTTATTTTTGCCAATAAATATACTGGATGTTCATTTGAAAATTTTTCGCCAAAATATCTCGAAAACAGCGCATTTCAGAAAAAAAAAAATGTTTGAAACAAAAGTTGTTTGGTTCTGAGGGGGAAGTAGTGCCATTTTCAAAATGGTGATTTTAAGCTTTTTAAAGTGAAAGCTATCATGATAAATAGGTCTTACAAGTTTCTGAGTCGCCGGCACTTGGCGCGGCATTAGAATTTGGCCCATTCAAACATAACTTGGGAAGCTACAAGTGTTTGTGTTCTGAGTGCTCACACAAGTGTGCTTGTTCACGTTCATGTGTATTTTTAAAATAATTATTGAGAAAACACTTTTTAATTTTAACTTTTAAAAAGTTTCCGAAATGCTCTCTATTTTGAGCTAAACAATGATATAGTCTATTTTCGGATTCACTTCTGACGTTTCTTAGGTTGCTTTTGTAATTTTTCTACATGCCATTGCTATTATATTTTTTAACTCTTCGATATTTGCTGGTTGTATGATAAATAGTGAACTTTAAATGCCTCCATAAATAAATCTAAGGGCGTTAAATCAGGTGACCTTGCTGGCCACTTAATCGGTCCTCTTCTGTCAATCCATTATCCATTAAATCTGTTGTCTAACCATTGATGAACGAGAAATAATCCATCTTGCTGAAAATGTAAAAGATCTTCATCAAGCTCCATGTTTCCATGAGTGTCTAGTTGATTTTCTAGGGTATGCACTTTGAGAGGATGAATAGCTTCTTCAAGCATTTCCAAGTATTTTCCCCCTGTCAAATATCCGTCAGTAAATATCGGACCAATAATCGTGTCACCTAACATACCTACCCACACGTTTATTTTTTCTGGCCATTGTGTATGTTCTTCAGTAAAAATACGAGGATTTTGACCACTCCAATAACGACAGTTGTGATTATTTACAAAATCACTCAAGAAAAAAGTGCACTCGTCAGAAAAGCAAATAACATTCTATTAACAATGGATTCGCATTCAATAATTCGATCATTTCTTCGCAAAACTGTACTTCCCTAACAAGATCATCTTCGCTTGGTTTTTGATGTGTACCTATATTTTTTTTACGGATGAAACTTACTTAATTATAAAGTCTTATGAACCGAACCAATTGCTACACCAAAGTTTTAGACACTTCCCGCATTGAACTTTTAGGATTTGCCATATAAGTGCCCAAAATTTCTACTTGAGTCCGTTTTTTGTTTGCGACAGATCCAGTGTCTTTACATTTTGAAACAAGATCCAAAACATAACCATGCGATTCGTTTCTATCCTGATTTCTTTGGTTGAATGTTGCCGCACTTCTTCGAACACAATGAGCCTCGGCTACATACAGAAAAAAAAGTTCTCTCTTCCAGGCTGTAAACTATTTTCCAAGATAAGATATTAACAGTAGAAACAAACGAGACAACTGATGGATTTGTAACTGGCATTGTAAGTAAAAACAATGTTTTGTTTAGATCTTGCACACACACACACTTGTATCTTCCCGAGCTATGTTTGAATAGGACAAATTCCAGAAACCTGTGAAGCTCATTTCTCATGATAGCTTTTACTTTTAAAAAAGTTTAAAACCACCATTTTGAAAATAGCACAACGTGATCTACAAGAATTTGTTATAAAAAATAAGGAGTCTCATTTCAAAAAAAACACAAAGAGACCTTAACGTCACCTTAGAAAGACCACCCAAATTCATGCCAGCCTTACCACCCTACTTCCCCCTCATAAACACACAACTTTTGTTTTAAACCTTTTTTCTGCAATTCGCTGTTTTTGAGATATTTTGGTGGAAACTTTTCAAATCAACACCCGGTAAAGCACGCAAGTTTCGTGGAGTGACGACCCTTTGAGCTATCTCAGGATGAACCAACGACGTCTCTAAGGAGGAAGGGATCTATTTATTCCTAGCCGACATTGACTCTGAAAGGAGAAGAAAAACCCAATTACTAGAAATAGCCGCGTCGCGTCGCTAAAATCGTATAAAACAGCGTCGGGCCCCGCTGGCATCGTGGCGCCCAGTGTCGGGTGTCTGCGTAGAGCGTCGCCATGGGGACGGTGAGTAAGAGACCATCGTTGAAGTGTCACGGGTTCAAATCCCGCGCTGGGGAGCTATTCAAATTAAAGCACAAATAAAATTTCTTAAAAATATTACTGAGAAGTCTCGTTTGATCCGGCTGACATTTTTTGTTCGGTCGGCAGAACAACTGCTCTTCTCACACAGTTAGATAAAAACAAATTTATTTATAAACATGTAACTATTGTTATGTGGAGTAGTAAATATTTAACAGTTTGGAGAGTATTCAGACGATCGTATTAAAATATTTACACTTTCATCTATTGCAAACCCGCTTCGATGGCTGAATGGTCTAAGGCGTCACTCTCGTAATAGACTGGACCACCGATTACTGGGATAATAGGGTTCTAATCCCGGTTTGGTACACTGATGGTTTTCCTTAAATTATTTTCCACTCTACCTTCCACGCAAATGCGGGTACACTTCCTATAACTATAAGCTTCCTCATCCCTAACACATTAGTTTAATTAGTACTTATGCGTGTAAACCGGATGTTTAGTAAGACGTGGTTACAAAAAAAATTCATATCAAGATATTAAGTCAAATATAAAATACTAAACACTTTTGATTATTAGATTTATTACCGTGGAAGAGTAAATATTCAGCAGGGTAGTATTGATTTATTCAGTGCTGTTCGCGTCTTCCGGACTATCTGCCACTTACAATAGTCTAAAGACACAGGACTAGGAGGGTGAGTTTTAAGGAAAAACCCGCCCCTGGTCCACACTGACCTTCCAGATACAGGCGAACAAGTGCGAGTCTTAGTGGCCTTACACACCACTCGGCTGCCGATGTAGGAGATTGGTTTCTTTCTTGTTTGTAAAGTGTGAAACTGACGGTATGGGTTGTGGCTGACGGGTTTTGTCCCATAACGAAGTTTGTAGCCGGTCACGAACTATTCAACAGCTGGACCTGTGCAAAGATCGAGGAGGGACAGAGCCGCCATCTTGCGGGGAAATATCCGTAACACATTCTAACGACGCCAGTCAAGAATAGACGTCGTTTAACTCTATAGACGCTCCGCGTCACGACGCCTTTTCAGGTCCCGGGGAAATAGCGTCCTTAAGACCAGGGATGTTTTTCCGTGGAAAGGTTGGTATCCGCAATAGTGTGACAATGATACTCGATTGATGCTACCTTGGACTCGAACCTGAGTCTACTGTTTGGAATCCCTTTAATATCTAGTGTATATGGTCAATGTTTTCATACTGAATTCAGTATAAGTCAACAATCACCAACTATCATGACGACCATTGGCAAAACCATTAACTATCAAGGAAACTTGTACGTAGTTTGGTAGTAGCGGAGGTCCTAGTTCTCGGCGATGTTAGTACAGACGCATGCATAGAAGAGACACAAGTTGTCTTTAATTATCAAACTGAACAACAATTTCATTATCTTTCAAACAAAAGTAAAATGAAGTATCTTTGTTCTGAAAATAGGTTTGAAGGAAGTGGATTTAATATAATATATCTTTTAGATGTATGGTATTAATAATTTTAAAAAATGTGCTAGATTGTTTCAAAATACAAATTAATTTCCTATTTTTACAAACACAAATCATTTCCTAAACGAAATTATATTTTGTTCTTAAAATAAACAAGTCTCAAAATGAGTATGTAAACAAAGATCGTGTCAATGTTTCTTAGTAGCTACTTGGTTGGTTATTTCGTAAAAATTATATTTATTACTAGCTCACCCGACAGACGTCGTTCTGTCAAACGCTATTGGACTGTGGCAGTCCCACAAACTTATCTTTTCTGGTCAAGTTCTGGTGATGGCGTCGTTTATAAAGTGTACATGTCGTGATGACATCTTTAGTTTTCAGTAATGGTCTCCAGAACAGATAAGTTTGTGATACTATACAGTCACAAATGTGTAATTTGAACAAAAAATTGAATATAAACGTATTTCAGAGTGATCACTTTATTTATTGACTATCAAATAATTACCGTGATATCAACAATAAATTTGCATAGTGTTAATATACTTTTCTATGTATTTTTAATGTCATAATCCTAAACAACAACTACTTACAAAATTCAGTTTTCTATTTCGTACACTGCAATACTTTAGTAATATTGTGTTAAATGATATTTTAATTGTAATTTTTTATGGTACACGATATTTTTTGTTTGATTACCTGGTGCGTAAACAAACAAAGCTGATGGTTTTCCAACACGGAAACAGGCAACATACAATTGGCCATGCGAGAAACATGGGTTTTCAAGATTAATGCCGCAAACACTCAATGACTGCCACTGGGATTTATTTATGGTCATAGCGAAAGCAAGACGCAATAGAAACTGCAGTCGTTTAAATTCAAATGATATGTCAGTCGGAATCATTGGGATGCGTGGTATCAAAACGTCTTCTCCTTTATACTTTCCCTTTAGAATGGTTGCTTCGATCACGTTGTTTAGTAATTTTTTCACCGCTAGCCGTGTGCCGTTACAAAGACGCGGTTGGTTGATATTTCGTAACATTATGATCACCGATCCGACCTTTAATTGAAGATTGTGAGGCGGCAATCCTGGCAAATCCAGCGAGTTCAAAAATTCGGGTGGATAGTTGACGACATCATCTTGGTTAGTAGAGGAATCAACTGATTTGTATGTCCTCAATTCACCGGCAATTTCATTTTGAATTTTGAAATTTAATTCATTTACATCCATGTTTTTGGGAGCCAATATAGCTCGTTCGCTCAACCAAATATGATCTCTGTAATTTTTAGCAACGTTTGGGAACACCTTTTGAATGAGTTCGGTTTTTGAATCAGTAAACTGACAAAAATTGTCAGGAAAGGTAACGCAGCCAGTGAAAAAGTCTAAAGCGAAGTTGCCATTACCTATGTCAATGAGTTGTTTTGAAAATATTTCTCTAGATCGATGATTTTGCAACTCGACACGCATATTCTTGCTTAAATTTAGTTTTTTTACGTGTTTCCACAAAACGGAGGACTTTAAACATGCATTAAGTTCATCAGCTGGCGTTGACCGTGGAATCACTGGCAATGTTTGACGAAAATCTCCTGCTAACAAAATCATCGCACCACCAAATCGGTTTTGATTGTTCCGCAGATCTTGCATGGTTCGGTCTAATGCCTCCAAAGACTTTTTATGTGCCATCGTGCATTCATCCCACACTATCAATTTACATTGCTGCAAAACCTTTGCCATTGCAGAGTTCTTCGAAATGTTGCAGATCGGAGTTTCGTTGCTTTGCATATTCAACGGCAATTTTAGCGCTGAATGGGCTGTTCGACCGCCTTCCAACAATGTAGCTGCAATGCCTGATGAAGCAAGTGCGAGTGCAATTTCATTGTGTGAGCGAATTGTTGCTAAAATCAAAGAAATCAAAAAAGTTTTTCCTGTACCACCGGGAGCGTCTAAGAAGTAAATCCCTCCAGTTCCATCATGTACAACTTCCATAAGAGTATCAAATACATACTTTTGTTGTTGGTTCAACAGCGGAAGATTTATTCGAACTGATTCTCTTAAAGCATCGAGATCGTACAGTTTTTCTCGTTTCAACTCTTGATTAAAAGCGTCGTGCATCGGGCGATTGGGCGCGGCCATGCCTAATTGAGATAATACTTTGTTTGTCATCATCAAGCACATGTCCTCAATTGATATTAACGCCTCGTTGTAAATTTCTTCACTGACTTGTAAATTTGGATTTCCTGTTCTAATGCGCATTTGATGCAAGATATCGTCACACATATCATCTTTGTATTTGATCCATAAATCAATTGGTTTTGATGGGAAACATGTTGATATAATTATAGAAAACAATGTTCGTATTTGATGAGCTTGTGAAGAAATTATAGCATCATTGAGAGTTTGATCCCAATGAGCGTAATTTTCTAACAGTTGCAAACGTTGACAGGCTTTTCTGTAAGAGCCTCACAATTCACCATTAGCAGTTCGTAAATGTTAGAATGATGTTGGGCCTCGAACATGGATTAATAGCAATCGTATATAAAAACACTCATCTTTGCTTGGATGGACTGAATAAATTCGACCTATTGCATCGGTAGAATATACATTCGGGTAACCTGGAACTGGTTTTCCTTGTTTCCGTCGTTGAAATTTCTTTAAGGATTGATTTCAAGTATAATATTTTGGAAATTCGGAGTATAGCAGTGTTCGGGTGAAATCATCATTCTGGGTGAAATCATCATTCTGACACATTTCAAAAAAACAGGTCAAGGTTCTAGAAGGCAAAAATTAGCCGAGTTGGTCCAGCCGTTCTCGAGTTTTGCGCTTAGCAACACATTTAGCCATTCATTTATATTTATGTTTTTACATTTTTATTTATGTTTTTACGTTTTTCAGTGCAATTTTTCCAATTTTTCTCTTCATAAGAACCTTTCTCGGACTTCAACGGATATTAGAAGAAAAAAATTAGCCGAATTGGTCCAGCCGTTCTCGAGTTTTGCCCTTAGCAACACATTTAGCCATTCATTTTTATTTATATAGATTTCATTACAAGTTTTTCTGATGGCTTTTATAGAATAAGTAGTATAATATAATTGTAGTGAATTTTATAGAATAAGTAATAGAATATAATTGTAAAGAATAATAAGATGAAATCGTATGTGAATCAAATATTGCCTTGGAGCTAGAATGAAACATTGCAATGAACGTGGTAGACACAACTATATCGTCCCTGACAGGAATCGAGCCATGGCCTAGTTATTCACATACCTTGGTGATTAAAACAATAGAATTCACAATATTAATGACAAAAGCTTTAGATTAAAAACTGGTTTGTCTAAAAGTTTTTTAAAGCAGTTGCGGGGGAACCTTTTTTTTTTTTGCGTTGTAAGGAAGCGGGGAATAACCATAAATGGGAGCTTGTCCCCCCAAGCCAAAGGGGTGTCCCTACTTCAGCAAATCTTTGTAAATTAGATGCCCCTAGAATCTATTCATATCTTTGTCTAACCACGGAGCAATGTTTGAATGTTTGTTTTGATTTACATAACTCAAGTGGACACACGCGCTAAAATCGCTGGCTTATCATCTATGAAGTAACGGACTAGAAAGGTTCCAGGGGAACGCTGACAATTCATAACAATAATTGAACTAGTTGGCCAGGAAAGGGGCCATTGCGGGGTGTAAAATACTCTTTTTTTTTTGCATTGGAGCTGTCACAATTCCATCGATATCACAGGTAATCACGCTGCCCGACGCCGTACCATAACAGACTACAGCTTACGGACATCAGTAGCACTTGTACTTAGAGGGCATCTATCGAACCCAGAGTCCGGCCCAGTGTCAGTCAATTCCATCGGTCTAAGTATTTACAAGTAAAGCCAGTTCTTCCACGAGCGCGGGCGTCCAGTCTCTTTGTTTCTTTATCTTTCATCGAACATCACATTTTGTATTATCTTTTAGTAATTAATATTAAACCAAAATTCGTAAACCTACATATTATTTAGAGCCCACACAACTACCTAGCCTGCGACCTTACCCCTATCCTGACAAATCAAGCCCACGGGGGGTAGGTCACGGCACTTTGATACAACGCTATCTTTCAAGAATGAAATGAATCCACAGTGGGGAGGGGGGAGGATTGTCAAATCTATTCCAAGGGGGGTAAAAAATCACCCCTCCCCCCAGGTTCTACCACCATTGTTCTAAAGTATATGTTTAATTCCAAAACAATTCGCGCAAGTAGAAACCAGAAATAATTATTTCATTGATAAGCTTTTATTTCCCTTGGCCCAGAACAAATATAATTTAGAAACAGAGCTGTGGAGTTGAGGTCGTCTCAGTCTTCGTGTTCTGCTAGCAATAACCGCCTCAAAACACAGATTCTATTTAACGAGAAAAAACTAAAGCGGGAAAAAAAGTTGAAAGGAGTAAATGTATCGGTTGATAGCGTAATTTAAATTAAAGCTTGGTTTTGGTGTCGTTTGGTTGGTCCATTTCAACCCGTTCCGTCGATTTGTTTTTTATTTATCTTTAGATATAGATTAAACAAAAGGGCTATTAAAAGCGTAATCTAAGTGGTGAGGAGGAGGGATGTTTGGAGGAAGTGCACACTCATTAGCGTGGAAAGATGTATGTATGTAAAAAATCACACCTATTACACTCCGCCGAAACTCGAACTTGAACCTCCCCGTTCAACAAGTGACCCTACATCACGAAACGTCACACTATTCTATATGACATGTCACAATATACTACATGACAAGTCACACCATGACACGTCACATCACACCAAAACACGTCACACTACACCATGACACGTCACACCACACCACAACACGTCACACTAACAACCCGACACGTCACGCTACACCATGACACGTCACACTACACCATGACACGTCACACTACACCATGATACGTCACGCTACACCACAACACGTCACACTACAACCCGACACGTCACGCTACACCATGATACGTCACATCACACCAAAACACGTCACACTACACCATGACACGTCACACCACACCACAACACGTCAAACTACACCATGACACGTCACATCACACCAAAACACGTCACACTACACCATGACACGTCAAACTACACCATGACACGTCACATCACACCAAAACACGTCACACTACATCATGACACGTCACAATCTAATATGTTTGACCGTGGTTGAGAGCGCTGAGGCGTTATGCACATCTCCCTCCAGAGACTCTGGTTCGAGTCCACATGAGGTCATGTGGGAAGGTTTCAGGTGCTGATGACCCTCAGCTCGTGAGCTCATGTCAAGATCTTGTAGCACTAGGAGAAGATCAGTCTGGTAGATGTGTCCCTTAGTGAGGAGGAGGATTACAACCCCCCCGGATCAACCAACACAACCCACATCTGCTACTTTCGAAACCAAGTCTCTATTGAAGCATCTCGAAAGTGGAAATATGTAGGATTAGGAGACACTTCTCTTCAATAATTAAAATTGTCAAATCCCTCTCCCTGGATCTGTTGTGATCCTCGTGAGAAGCCAGCAAGACGGGATCCAGGAGGAGACTACGGTGCATGCGCTCTAGCCCCTTCACAATATATACAGAGTGGCGCAGTCACCGCGTCTTACTACCCGTTCCGGTTATATACAAGCATGAATGTCGTTACTGAAACAGGAATAAGGATGATAGAATTTTAGAATAAGTATACCAACATTTGTTTGTAGGGAGAGTGGGAAACCTTTCAGGTAAAACACTCTTAATACTATTCTAATGTACTTGTGTTGCTAATATTGAGTGAAAGAGTGAGTGGATAAGTGTATAATTGAGTGGACAAGGGAGTAATAAGTGAGTGATTTGGTGAATGAGTACAATTAAATGTGTAAATCAGGTATTGAGTTGATAAGTGAGTTATTGAGGCAAGTGAGTGATTGAGTGGGTAAGTGAGTGAGTGGGTGGTTGGTTGAGTGAGTGAGTGACTGAGTACGTAGGAGAGTGAATAAGTGAGGGATGACCACTCAACTTTGAGAGCCAGCTAATCATTATTATATTTAAAATCAAGGAGTCTGATGACTAACTCTAAGAGTCAAGGCCGAGTTGTGGCACATCAAAGGAAATGTTCCTGTATTAGCTTAGAGAGAGGATGAGAAAACAACAGCGATAAATCACATTTGGAGAGCAAAACGCAATACATCTGGACAAGTTTTGAATCTCGACCTAATCTTGACGTGGTGAGCCTGACGCCTTAGACCGCGTGATCGGTAGTGCGGATGTCGACTAATTAACTCCCGCTGGCCCAGGAGAATACTCTCCCTCAAGTTCCTGTCGGTTGTTCCACGCAAGGAGTGGCTTTGTCTCCACCCCCTCCCCACTACCCAATCTCTCTTTCTCTACAAATATCTGTGCGCCCTCCCCTCTACACCCCCATCCTGGATCTCTTCCCACCCTCGCTACAAATCCTAACCTTTGACCTTTCCGACCTCTTCAGCGTACAGGAGCGGGGAAATGCTATGAACCTGCCCTCCGGGACCTAGGGGTGGTTTTAGGCAAGCTGGGGAGCTGGAAATAAGGGAGGAATGCAGAAACTTGAGGGGTTGGAGACGAGCATCTTACTACCCATTCGTGATATCCACATACACTGATGAGGTAAACATGATTTTAGAGGAAATGTACCCTCCATTTGCGTGGAAGGAGAGTGGGAGACCTTTCAGGTAAAACACTCTTAATACACCTGGCTGGGATTAGAACCCAGACCTACCTGTTACCGGCATACCAGAATAAATGAGCCTGGCATTTAAACTGCATGCCCATCGATATGGGTCAATGTAAGCTGGAACAAGAGGAGAAGGATCAAGTTTGATCCAAACAACTGCAGCATTCTACGGAGGAGAGGGGAAGGTGATAATAAAATCACCTTCGGTCTACTGAACTGAGAATTGAACTAAATGCTCCTGGGTCGGAGTCAAGAAAATTAGCGTGCACCAAATTTAATCAGTAAGTGGAGACATTAAATTTATACAGAGAAGTATATTGAGTAAATAAAACAAAAAATATTGGAGCTATTTATACAAAACCAATCAAAAATATAATATGTCGCTGTCCGTCCGCTCTACTCATTATCTATATGTCAATCTGTCAGGATAGCCTATCAAATGGTGAGGGTTTAAAATAGTCACACTCAATGGATTTATTGTATACTAAAGTACATAATGTGATGTAGATAGTTAATTGGTAAAATACTAGGAAATTTATAACCCAAGTCAGCCAGTCTATACCTCAGTTTTAGCTTTTGTGGTGCTGACTGACAGCTCACAGCTGACTTCTGACGGCTTTGAAAAGCTACCAGACCAAATTATGTATCCCTACGCCGAACCATATGATCTGCAAAAAACATGTCTTTAGCAGTTGTCACTTCTGACAGTCAAAATTTAGGTATATACCTAAATGTTGACTGTCAGAAGTCAGCTGTGAACTGTCAGTCAGCACCAAAGAAGCCATGGGGCTACTGTAGCAAACAGTCCATGAATACGTCAATATCGGTGGACTACTCCACCTCATCCTGGACAAGAACTAGACAAGTCCTTCTCGATGTTGATTTTTTTCTAAATGTAATTTACTGGTATGTAACTGAACACAAGCAAAGCTGACTTTAAAACATATGTGTAAACTTCTTGTGGATTGTTCTGAATACCTTGGCTGACTTAGGCTTTCTTTATTACAGGGGAACTGTGTCTCTTATGTAAATTACATATGTCCTAATGTTACTAGACAATGACATTTACATATATCTATTTATTTTGAATTATTTTAATAAATAACAAAATAGAGTTAAAGTGCTTAACTGTAAGGAAGCTCCTTAAGAACTATTTCAATTAGGCAAGGCTGTAGCCAGCCAATAATTTCAGGGGGGTTTGGTGGGCCATCCTCCAATTTCCGGAGGCTAAAAAAATAATTCTAAATGATAACCAGTTCTAGAAGCTCTCTGAAGTGCTTTTTATAGTAACGTAACCCCCTAAATTCCAAAGGCTAGGAAAATTTATAAATATTAAACACCTCTAGAAGCTATTTGAAGTGCTTTTTATGGTAATACAGCCCCCTAATTTGTACTTGTGCCTTAATTTTGATATTGTTTGAACCATAAATAATAAATCCATATATATTTTGTTCATAAAATTTCGGGGGGGGGGTTTCAACCCCCACCCCCCAGCCCCCCGGCTACGGCCTTGCAATTAGGCTCTTAATTTATGAAGGTCAAATTCAGCAAATCTATAGTTTGCGCTATTAATGCAACGGGTAAAAGGGTTGAGCTGGTAAGAGACTGAGAAAAAAATAATTTTGGATTTCGAAAGGCCCAAGAAGGGACAAGAATGCCTGCATGTTCAAAGGCAAATTTACAAGAAATGTTGCTAATAAAAATATTACAAACCAAAAGGGCATCACAATAAAGTCTGCGTGAACATCACAATAATAATAATAATAATAACAATAATAATAATAATAATAATAACAACAAAGGGTTCCCAGAGAATGGCTTGTTGGAAAGTTTGGCGGGTTGTCTAATCGTTAGCAGGAGCGGGGAAGGTTAAAGACGATTCAAAGTTCTACTTTCAAGTTAACTCAAACAAAAGATGTTTTCCTTTATATTTTTTTGTGCCACACACGAAACAATAAATAGTACCTTTTGGTTTTCTTTTAATTTTTGAGTTTTAGATAGTGTTTTTTATTTTTCCGAGAGTGCAACAACAAGTCAACAAGCGACCCTTGTGTATGTTCAACAAGCTGTTTCATATTAAAAGACGTTGATCAAATGTGCTTTTCTGCATCGATGAGCACGCGGACTAAATGTCAGGCTCATCTAGCCTGTTTTCCCTGTGACAAAGTTCGAATCACGGTCGGGAATACTGAGGATGTTTTTTTTAAAATTCCACTCTCCCTCCGTACATGTTCTTTAAATTCTACCTTCCGCATTTCCAACCCATTAGCGTAGTTAAAATAGGTAAAGCCCGAACTGGTGGAATAATATTATATAATTACATAGGGATATGGTGTCAAAAGAAAAGTATCGATAACAGTAGTTATCTGTATCAAAATAATAATCAAGGAACAATATCTGAATATCATGAGGTTTTTTAGTGTGTTTTTTGTATGAAAATTATGTGTTTTCTCTCTACCTATTTAGAATTTGTTGTACTCGTGTAGAGTCAATAAACACAACTTTAGAATTATCATAGAATTTTCACCATACCTCATGTTACTAAGCAACCAAAAATAATAATCAATGATCATAATAATATGGCGAATGGTAGAGGAATAACTTTTAATCAGCCCATCAGAGTGTGGGGTAAACAAGACTATGCTTTCAATACAAATAGAGCAATTATTATTATTATATACAAATGATAACACCAACCCAACACCGGGGTGCAGTATTACTAGTATAAAAGTATCAGTATAAATGTATTCAGTAAAAAATAGTATGGATACGAAAATGAAATATCGATATTAATAAATTATCAATACTTTTTCTACACCTCTCTCTATACACAGGTTGTTTCTAAATTATCTGCCCAAACTTAAGCCCCAGCTTATGTGGGCATAAAGAAACAGAAAATCCTTGTATATAAATGTCCAAAAAGTCATCTTGCGCTACTAAATGAAAGTTGAAGTCAGCTGCAGCAACGCTGGAAGTACGGACATGTGCAACAAGTTGCGGATCATTAGGCGGACAGAAGTGCCGGTCGTGGGCAATGTTGCCGAGAGGTGAGTCCGCGCCAAATGCAACCGACGGATACTGTTGTGACCAAGTCGGGGAGGGAGTTTTAAACACCTGCTGTGATGTGCCCGCCTAATGATATGCAACTTGTTGCACACGTATGTACTTAAAGCTGCGTGCTCCCGGAGTTGTTACGTCTAATTTCAACTTATATCTAGTAATACAAGATTACTTTTCCGGACAGTTTTTACTAGGATTTTATGTTTTCTTCTCTCCACAGGTGCTGGGGTTTAAGTTTGGGCAGATAGTTTATAAACACCCTCTGTACATATAAATACTATATAAGGCTGGCTCGAGGCTTTACTACACCCTACGTGAGACTTATAATTGGTGCCCTAGTTGTATTCTGTACAATATCTCTCTTTACTTTTAATTTAATTTGAAAATTATTCGCTGACAAGGCAGCCCTCGAATGTCGTAAAACCACAAAAATGATTATGTTATTAATAAATCATTTAAAATATATATTCTTAGTATTAGATAAAATATTTAGATGTTAATTTTTTATTCACAAATAATTATTAGCTTATTTGATTTAAATTTTTTGTCTAAACATCAACAACAAAAATAGTTGGAATGCCGAATGTGTCCCTAGGATCATCGCATCGCGCCCCTGGGCGACCACCTAGGTTCACCTAATGGACAGACCGTAGGCTAATTGTATGTATATCGGTGTGTGTGTGTTTTTTCTATCTATTCCCGCGCTATTTGTAGGTAAAACTATAGCAGGCTGGTAATGTTACGAGTGATTCGGACCTGTCTGACCTTGCTGCGAGGTGTATACAGCTCCGAACAGGGTGAAAAGATGAAGACAGGTTCCTCTAGTTCACCTGCTGAGAATATCTCCCTACCCTTTCCCCCCCATGATGCACCTGTTCAAACATGGTACCACCAAGTGTTGATAACAAGGACAAGTGGTGACGTATATCCCCTGACTAGAGAGTTCCCCCTTCAAACCCCTCACACGAGACTTGAGTCACGTGGCTTCACGTTACGAGCCTGGCGTTGTGCGGGCAACAGTGGTACATGGCACACATGTCAGACGTTAGTTTATTGGCGCTTCACGCAAGGCGAAAGGGGTCAATCAGCTCCTGGGACGATCTTTAGCGTCAAACCCACATCACTAGCATCCCACCTGCCTAAGATCCACGTTTATATTACATTTAGACTCCTACGGATTACAAACCAGAGTCATACAGAAATGATTGGTCGTTATTGAAGCTCAACATCTAAATTAGCCTAACCGTGAGACTAGCCACGTTGTCCCAGTCAGGCACACTAACCGTGAGACTAGCCACGTTGTCCCAGTCAGACACACTAACCATAAAACTAGCCACGTTGTCCCAGTCAGGCACACTAACCATAAAACTAGCCACGTTGTCCCAGTCAGACACACTAACCATAAAACTAGCCACGTTGTCCCAGTCAGACACACTAACCGTGAGACTAGCCACGTTGTCCCAGTCAGACACACTAACCATAAAACTAGCCACGTTGTCCCAGTCAGACACACTAACCATGAAACTAACCACGTTGTCCCAGTCAGGCACACTAACCAAAAAACTAGCCACGTTGTCCCAGTCAGGCACACTAACCAAAAAACTAGCCACGTTGTCCCAGTCAGGCACACTAACCAAAAAACTAGCCACGTTGTCCCAGTCAGGCACACTAACCGTGAGAATAGCCACGTTGTCCCAGTCAGGCACACTAACCGTGAGACTAGCCGCGTTGTCCCAGTCAGACACACTAACCGTGAGACTAGCCACGTTGTCCCAGTCAGACACACTAACCGTGAGACTAGCCACGTTGTCCCAGTCAGACACACTAACCATAAAACTAGCCACGTTGTCCCAGTCAGACACACTAACCATGAAACTAGCCACGTTGTCCCAGTCAGACACACTAACCATAAAACTAGCCACGTTGTCCCAGTCAGGCACACTAACCATAAAACTAGCCACGTTGTCCCAGTCAGACACACTAACCATGAGACTAGCCACGTTGTCCCAGTCAGACACACTAACCATAAAACTAGCCACGTTGTCCCAGTCAGACACACTAACCGTGAGACTAGCCACGTTGTCCCAGTCAGACACACTAACCATAAAACTAGCCACGTTGTCCCAGTCAGACACACTAACCATGAAACTAACCACGTTGTCCCAGTCAGGCACACTAACCAAAAAACTAGCCACGTTGTCCCAGTCAGGCACACTAATCGTGAGATTAGCCACGTTGTCCCAGTCAGGCACACTAACCATGAGACTAGCCACGTTGTCCCAGTCGGACACACCAACCATGAGACTAGCCGCGTTGTCCCAGTCAGGCACACTAACCATGAGACTAGCCACGTTGTACCAGTAAGGCACACTAACCATGAGAATAGCCACGTTGTCCCAGTAAGTCACACTAGCCATGAGACTAGTCACTTTGTCCCAGTCAGGCACACTAATCGTGAGATTAACCACGTTGTCCCAGTCAGGCACACTAACCATGAGATTAGCCACGTTGTCCCAGTCGGACACACCAACCATGAGACTAGCCACGTTGTCCCAGTCAGGCACACTAATCGTGAGATTAGCCACGTTGTCCCAGTCTATTCTCTCTCGTGAGAGTAAAGTGATGCAGGGGAAAGTTCAGTTGAGCTGTTCGGGAGGCTCGTATAATGAGGGTGGGAGAGGGGGTTAGATCCAGAGAGAAGGGAGGATGGAAGGCTCGATATTCGCGGTCCTTGAGGGGATGTTCATTCCGCCCCCACATGGGTCCTTAACGCTCTCATAGATACCAACAAAGGAGGCAGCTAAGCTGCTATTTTCCACAACACTGTCAGTAAAAAGTGAATTAATAAAATGTGAGCCCATGAGAATCAAATATTTTCAATTCATAATCGAACCCGTGACTTTGCTTACAAACTCAAGTTGATCCCAAAGGTAATAAATATCATGATCCTAAAAATAATAATTCAAACCAAATCTGAATCGAATAGTTTATCATTTATTTTGTTTTTTGAACTAAAATAATATGTAAAAATGGCCGCGCAGCTCATGAGATGTTCTGAACAAGTTTTTATTTTTTTTAGTTATGGATCGTTGCTAGTTTCTATATAAAATAAAATTTGATTGAAATACTTGACTTTTTGATAAGAATTTCGAAGAAAAATTCTGTTAAATTCGAATCTGAAACATATTTGGATTTGAGATATCGAATATGATTTCCAAATTTTTCAAAGAGAGCGCTTAAAAGATTCGAAATTTCAAATCTTTTCGCATGCTGTGGAAGATTGGTAATATCCCAACTTCCTTAGCCCCCCTTCACCCCTCCTTGGCACCGATGGACACGTAGACAAAGGCGTTATAGTTTCGTCTTGGTTAACCGTCAACGGGCAGATCGGGGTTCATATTCCTGGCTGGATATGTTTTGTTGTTTTTCCTAAATGATTGCCCACTTTCCACGCAAATGCGGTTACATCTCCTTTAAGCCCAACCCGCTTTATAATCAACCCTATAATGTAAACATGATTACGTAAGACCCTTTCACCCTCCTCATCCTAACCTGATAGAATAGGTCGCTACTAAACAGTTGAGCCACGTCTGGCGCGTAGACATGATTAATGCCGCTAGCAGCAGCGGTGCGAGCTATCAGCTAGGTTAACTCGGTCTACCGGAGCGCTCATACAGGCGGCGTCACGAATTAACGACGACCTCGTTTCACACAATGGGTCGTCGCGCTTGGGATCAGCGTCGACTATCAACCATCCTGACTAACCTATTAGGACAGGAACAGTGCCTGTCATTTGTTCGACACAAGAAACACAATCATCAAGGTGTAGGTCAGGATCGAACCGCAGTCTCCTTGCTCAAAGCTGTGAACCCAGCCCGTGAGAAGGCTAGTCCGACTAAAATGACCCCTCGTTGGATAGTCTGAAACCTTAGCTCAGTCGGTACCACGTCGTCTTTGCCTTCCACAGTGATGCACTAACGAGTGAGGGACTGGGTGTTGTGTATCTCCTAGAACTAAGCTAGTTAGTAAGTAGCGCGTGGATAGGTCGGTTCAGAAAGTTCAGGTTAAATAACCCAAATTAAAAATATATATAAAATAGCTATCCGGCTAGTATTATGTTGGGCAACACAATCTGCCGTGCTGGTGGCCATGCTGACTAAACTGTTAAGCTCGTTTGGTCCGGTTTTTCACTGACAGGGTGGTTGGGGTTTCCTCAATTGTCTCTCAATATTCCTCTAAGCAAATACGGATAAACTTCATCTAAATTCTACCTTCCACATCCCTGTCACGTAAGTTTGATTAATATATACTCAAATAACCCGAACAGGTAGTTAGACACATCTAAAACCACTTGAGTATGTTTTATAAAATATTATCATTATCATTTGATACACAGCTTCATATATGTTTTGTATATTATAAGTTGATACACAGCTTCATGTATGTTTTGTACATTATAAGTTGATACACAGCTTCATGTATATTGTGTATACGATCAGTTGATCAGAGTACTCTATTATTTCCACTTTCCTCAGCTGTGATATAAATGACGACAATGATAGTAGATTATAGTGCCTTGTTTGAGAAACAGTAATGGCGTTATTAAAATGATAGCTTCCATCCAATACAATTCGATAGGTTTGAATTATTGTTCATAATCCCACTCACCTCATAGTTCTACGCACTGATAATGGTTCTAATAATGCCAACTTAACCTAAGTACTTCGTCCGATATTCTTTGGTTGTGAAATATCGCATTATTTAAAGTATTAGTTTTGTTTTTCGCGAGTCTCTAAATCAATTAAACACCCACACACACCGTGACTTGTAGTACACCCCGTTTTCCAATCAAGGGGGATTATGCCCTTAACCCCACCACAAGAGGGGTAAACATACATTGAGGGTGTCAGGGTGGTACACCTCCAAACCCCTTCACTATACCTTTCAAACTGAACCACTTGTTGGTTCGGCCTTTTCATCAGCCAATTATTTGATTGGTCGGACATTAGCTCGGGTTTCAATTGTTTCTGTGCGGATAATTCACACAGGGTTAGTTAGGTACAGAGTTTTAAAAATAAATTAAGGTTCCCATACACTTTTTGCATGCTACAGCAACCTCTATGACTATTATACCAAGGAACAGACAGGGTGTAATCATGAACTTTAGATCCATAATATACCTCTGTGGCTATTAAAAAACTGGACAGACAGGGTGGAACCATGAACATTAGACCCTTAATAGACCTCTATGACTATTATACAACTGTACAGACAGGGTGGAACCATGAACATTAGACCCTTAACAGACCTCTGTGGCTATTATAAAACTGGACGGACAGGGTGGAACCATGAACATTAGACCCTTAATAGACCTCTATGACTATTATACAAATGTACAGACAGGGTGGAACCATGAACCTTAGACCTATAATATACCTCTGTGGCTATTATACAACTGGACAGATAGGGTGGAACCATGAACCTTAGACCTATAATATACCTCTGTGGCTATTATACCACTGGACAGACAGGGTGGAACCATGAACCTTAGACCTATAATAGACCTGTGCTACTATTATACCACTGGACAGACAGGGTGGAACCATGAACCTTAGACCTATAATAGACCTGTGTTACTATTATACCACTGGACAGACAGGGTGGAACCATGAACCTTAGACCTATAATAGACCTGTGCTACTATTATACCAAGGTACAGGTTGGATGGAACCATGAATCTTAGACCTATAATCTACCTCTGTGGATATTATACCCCTGGACGAGATACAGTTAAAGACGTTTCCAAATGCTTCAAGTGCCGGTAAATTCTCTGAAATTGCTTCCCTCTCATCTCTCATTCAGTGTGGAATATGTAACATCCATTTCCTGGATATCTCCCGGGACGACAGAGCCTTAATTACACGACATGTCCCACATAATCCTCGCGAGGGGAACTGAGGGGTAAAGGGGGTTACAAAGACTGGAGGAGGGAGAGGCAATAGTCGCCCGGGGGTTAGACGACTTATACCACGGAGCTGCCGTGCGGGCAGACTAGACCACAGCGGTCAGGGGAAGCTCCCCTTTCATCTGGGCGAGTTAGAGCGGTGTTTTTCAGAAAGTGTCCATTGTTGCTGTGTCCACATACTTATATTAAAGTTTGGTAACAATCAGTCAGGAATGTTGATTATTCACCGCGGTGCTGTACCGCATACAAGTGTTCACAGATTTGACAGAAACAAAGAGATGACCATTCCCCGGTGGAGACGTCAGACGATTGTAGGGGATTTATTATAATATTAAAGTATTAATGTAGCTTTTCTACAGCAAACATGACGTTAGTGACACATTCAACCACCAAGCGCTGTAATAGATACGTGAGTGTGAGGATAGAACTGTAGTCGCTATTATTGTAACTCATTTGATATACTCGTATTTTTTTTAGCACAGCGTCTTACTACCCGGTCGGATTATACGACTATGTACTAATTACACTAATATGTTAGGGTTTGGGAAGGTTTTCTTTGGAAGAAGTGCACCCGCATTTGCATGTTAAGGTAACTCCTTAGTCCATGCGGCCACCGAAGCGGGTCTCATTTGATAATGTTTCTGGTGAACGTCCTTCTCACCGGAAGTCTCGCTTTCGAATCCTGAGCGGCTCAAATCTACACCTTGATCGTTCTCGATACACGTGTGATACTGATTCGTGGGATTGTCTTGTGTTCGGGCCCCGGGTAGGTAAGTCTCTAACCAGCGTTTATATTGGGATTTTTGTTGCATATTAATGAATATTATATGAATGTGGTGCAAATCTAGCTCGCCTCCACGTGGTGCAACCTGGGTAACGCTAACGAGCTAGAACAGTTGGTGCCCAAACTAGCCTCCTGGCCATCTTACACATGGACACACCAGACTAATAGAGCGGCCCTTCTAAGGACAGTCCGACCAGAAAAATCGGACAGTGCTTGCTTGCGCTTTGCCAACTGAATGTAGAGGCAGATCCAAATATCAATACCTTACACGGTGTAACCAATTGGTCGGTACGTGTTGGAATTTGCTCTCGTGCACCCCTTCAGGGTGCATTAGAGCATGCTTTTTTGCGTCTGCGTCAATACCTTTCAAGATTCCTGCGGGAATATGATGAGGATCTACTCCTTGTCCAACAATCGCACTTAGAAATGAAGAAGAGGCAGAGAATAACTATTGCCCTTGAATCGTTTATCAAGATTACCAAGCACCTGGGGAAATACGGGAAATATCTTGTGTCTGGAAAAAACTGGGAGAACAGGGAATTTTGTAAAATATAGTAAAAATAATGAAATATTTTTAAATTTGGTACATTTAACCGAAAGCTTAAAATAGTAGGTTTTTGGGTGGATGAAAAAGTGAACTTAATAATAAAATAATAATTATTATTATTACCGCGTCTTACTACCCGTTCGGGTTATACGCACTTACGCTAATGTGTAAAGGTAGGGTGATTGTGGGATGAAATGGAGGACCTACAGTTTAACGTGGAATCCGAACCACGGTGGAGGCCTGGCATTCCACACATTCACAAGTTGTGATTAATACACGTCTTGTCAGAGGTGAAGGAAAGGTTTGGCGATCAGATAAATATGTGCCGGGACCAAGGATTGAACCCCGGACCCGTAGCACAGAAGTACTGAAGAATTAAGCACGCTGTTTCAAACATATCTTGTTAGTGACAGAAGATGTATTTTCCCATAAATCTTAAATCGTCCTGTTTTAAACATAAGTTATATGATTTCACACTTGGTTTGACAAAAAATAAAATTTTATTTTTATTTTCTTCAACCTGAGCTGTCTGGAAATTCCTCCAGGAAAACACAGGGAATTTGTCAGCACAGTGTTGGTGTTCCTGTCACACATCTGTCACGTTTGCCTACATCACAGAGAGTGTCATTCCCAGATTGACTCGTGGGATTCTAATACCGCGGGGCTCCAAGAAGTCTGCACCAATAGCAGGTCAGGCCTGGACGCTTTCGCTTTCAAAACAATTATGCCAAGGAATATAATTTATCTTTAAATAATTAGCGTAGTCCAGTGGATGGGGGCGGATATTTTTAAATGACCATTTATTTTAACAATGTTTGAAGGTTTTTATGCCAAGGCAATAACCAACTTACTTCTTCTTAAGTCAACAACCCAAAGATCGGTTTGATGTGATTACCGGCATGCATTCAGCCCTTCAGCTGGTTAGTACTGCCCGAACCATCTGGCAGAAATCCCATATCCAAGGTATGTGCATGAAGTGTGGTGGTTCCCCATTGCCTTCCACACTGAATTTCTATCAGCGATAACGAAAGGGCCTATCAATTTTGTCGGAAAGTTATTTTCACATAACTTCCAGTGTTATTTTATATACCGGGGCCAACGGATTTACTTCCCCTCCAAATGAAATTGTGTTATGGATTTTTATCGCTCAAGAATAATCCGTTGACCTTGACTGGGTTTTGAAATCACGAACATCGGGTCCTGAGGCGAGCCCTTTACCCCAAGACCACCGAGGTCGANCCAACAGGACAAATATTGTTTCTTTGATCGACCATTCTTCTTGTCCAGGGTTGTGAAGAAAAAAAAGAGAAAATGATGGCTGACATAACTTATATAGGGAACGATCATTCTCTAAGCTTGGAGATCTTCTATATTATATAACACTGCAGTATTTGAGAGAAAATAAATTGAACAGGAACTTCAAAACTTAGGATATCTCGAATATGTTCCTTATATTTAAATAGATGGAACATTTTCAGGAAGAAAAATAATCCAGTACCATGTCTTACTACCTGTTCAGGTTATACGCACATAAACTTATAACACTAATGAGTTAGGGATTAAGAATGTTTAATTTAGAGGAAGTGTACCCGCATTTGCGTGGAGGAAGAGAGTGAAACCATTTAGGGTACACCCTACTGAAATTCGAACCTCTAACTCCCTGTCATCGGTAGTCTGGTCTACTGTGAGAGTGACGCCTTAGACTACGCGGCCACTGAAGTGGGTAGGAAGATTGTTCATCTCACATTTTGTTCAAGTTGAGACATAAGTGGTTCATATATTCACTCTATACATATGGTAAAAGGCTGAAAAGAGCGATAGGTGGCCTTTAGACATAGGGGGGGACTACCAGCTATGATGTATCCCCGTACCGGAATCTTGAAACGGTGGTTTATTTTGGAGGAAACCCGCGATCCGAGGATAGTAGAGGTATTAAACTGTACTATTAGTTCTGTGTGTATGTGCTGCTGAAATATTGCGGCCGAACAACTCGTTAGCAAAATAAACGTTGGAAAGTGATGAAAATGAGCACTGAACATTTTGTTAGATTCTCTGTTACAGTAAAAACATAGATAACTTTCATAACTAATATGTTTATAGTCGAAATTAGTTCTATATGTAGGATTCACTTAAAAGTAAGTTCAAACTTAATAGAAACCGTTTTCCATTTTTGTAAAACTAGCACCGAATAAACTAGGTAAGCAAATAGTGAAAATTAGAATGCTAGACTTTTATATTATTATTATTATTATTATTATTATTATTATTATTATTATTATTATTATTATTATTAGCACCGCACTTACGTTAATGTGTAATGGTAGGGTGATTGTGAGATGAAATGGAGGACCTACAGTTTAACGTGGAATCCGAACCACGATGGAGGCCTGGCACTCCACACATTCACAAGTTGTGATTAATACATGTCTTGTCGGAGGTGAAGGAAGGGTTTGGCAATCGGATAAATCTGTGCCGGGATAGACTTTTTTAGTGTTTTCATCTTTGTTTTGTTTTTTTGATCTGACAAATATATTTTGTATGTATTTATTTTTATAAAATAACTCAGATGCATGTCAAATTAAAAAAATTAAATCTTCTTAGGATTATATTTATATTAAAAATGAGATGTTTAGAAGTCGTTTTTCTCTCCAGTACAGTAATCTTGGTGAAAACCTCGCGGGTGAGTGAGTGAGTGGGTGAGTGAGTGAGTCGGTTAGGGAATGAATAAATGAGTGAGTAGGTGAGTAGATGAGTGGAGTGAATGGTAGAATGGGTGAGTGGGTGAGTGGGTGAATGAGTGGTTGAGGGAACAAAAGAGTGGGTGAGGGAATGAGTTAACGAGTAGGTAAGTGAGTGATTGAATGAGTAGGGGAGTGGGGGAGGGAGGGAGTGGGTGAGTGAATGAGTGAGTTTGGGAGTTGATGAGGGAGTGAATGAGTGATTGAGTGAGTGGGTGTGGGATTGGGTGAGTGAATAAGTGAATGGGTGAGTGAGTTAGTGAGGAATGAGTGGCTGAGTGTGTTTAAAGCACCCAAGCTGCCATTTCTTACAATCCTCTGTTTGTTCCTCCCTTGCCAGTAGAGGAGTCTTCTCGGCTGTTCTCCTTTATCAATATTCTCCTCTCTATCTCTCTTAGTACCTCTAGTTCCCTTCTCACATAATTATCTTTTTAAACGGATCATCTTTCCTGCCCTTCTCTTTCATCTTCTTCTCCTCTACTATTCCCTTCTATTACATTTTCTCTTAATCTAATCACCGGCAATCTAGTTTTCTACAAATAACCTCCCTCCCACCTCATCTCTCTAGTTCCTTCTCTGTATCCCCTTTCAGTGGTTCTTCGCACCGCTCTCTTCTTTCGACCCTCTTCCTCCGTCTCGTCCTAATAACGGCTCCTCCCACTCGCTCGGAGATGTCCGCCATTATTGGTTCACTTGTTCATTCGATTATATTCCTCGAGACTAGAATAGATTCCCCGTGTGTTTGGTCCGGCTCATCCGGGGGAGACTGTGCCCGGTTGAAGCGGACAATCATATTCTCTGTTTAAATAAGAGTTGGGCGTCTCCGTAGCGTTCAGGTCGGAAGGTTCGACAGCCCCCTACCTCGTGGGCATGAAGAAACACAAACCCTCTGTTTGTTCTCGAGGGTTGTAGGGTTTCTAGGACTAATTTCATGTTTTCATAAGCCAAGTGATGGGGCGGGGGGAGGCTCTGATGACTATAGTCGCACTTCGACACCACCCCGATGGATTCCACTGTAATTATCTCGTTTGTTTAGCTAGGTCTAAGTGATAACAGACATTAACGATGTTGCCTACTCAGAGATTTCTAAGCTATTATATGAAGCTGGTTGCATCTTAACCTGAATTACCTAAGCAGTCTAAGCACTATCACACTTAGACACCAATGTACGAAATAGTAAAAGAGGGAAGCAAATGAGTAGTTTACATTGCGATGCCTCTTGTTTATCTACTGATAATACTTACCCTCTTCCTCTAACGAGTTTACACACTCGCTATACTATTTGCGCTTGGATAACATTGACTTGCTTTTTAAAATTACCTTTTCCTTGTTTCCTATTCTAGATTCCTACAGGATATTTTCGTGGGTAAACCAAATAGCTTGAGTTGTAGACGATTAAAAAAAATACGTTTACAAAAAACTACTACGTAAAAATCAATTTAATGACACCGTATAACTATTTTTAGAATTATTTAATTAATTTATGATATTTTTTCAATTTTATATCTTTAAAACTCGCCGAATAAAACGTAAATACATTAAAAGGGAGACTCCTATCTTGACCTGCCGTGACGTCACAGGAAAGCATCGTCCTTAACACATGTGAATTTATGTGTATATATGTATATGTGTATATTTATGTATAGTTTATGTATACTTATGTATAGTATATATGTATATTTATGTATAGTTTATGTATGTATATATAGTTTATATACTATATGTATAGTTTATGTATGTATATGTGTATAGTTTATATATCTATATGTGTATAGTTTGCATGTATATGTGTATAGTTTATCTATCTATATGTGTATAGTTTATCTATCTATATGTGTATAGTTTATCTATCTATATGTGTATAGTTTATCTATCTATATGTGTATAGTTTATCTATCTATATGTGTATAGTTTATCTATCTATATGTGTATAGTTTATGTATGTATATGTGTATAGTTTATCTATCTATATGTGTATAGTTTATGTATGTATATGTGTATAGTTTATCTATCTATATGCGTATAGTTTATGTATGTATATGTGTATAATTTATGTATCTATATGTGTATAGTTTATCTATCCATATGTGTATAGTTTATGTATGTATATGTGTATAGTCTATGTATGTATATATGTATAGTTTATCTATCTATATGTGTATAGTTTATGCATGTATATGTGTATAGTTTATCTATCTATATGTGTATAGTTTATCTATCTATATGTGTATAGTTTATGTGTGTATATGTGTATAGTTTATGTATGAATATGTGTATAGTTTATCTATATATATATGTGTATAGTTTATGTATGTATATGTGTATAGTTTATGTATGTATATGTGTATAGTTTATGTATGTATATGTGTATAGTTTATGTATGTATATATGCATATATTTATTTAGGAATGAACATATCCGACAGCTAGAAAAGTCACTAGATCTATTTTCACGTGTTTGTACATCAAGTCTTGTGATCTGCAACTGTCACTTTTGACGGATATTGTAAAACGCCTATAAAATAGTAATAATAATAATAATAATAATAATAATAATAATAATAATATTGTAAAATGCTATCAATGTTGACTGTAAAAAAGTTTGTATTTTCTAAAAGCTGCTCCAAAATGTACATTCGTAATATATATATATTCTACAAATATATATATTATATAAACCTTTGACTATATTATGTGCATGTATTTATCTATGTATATATATATATATATATATATATATATATA
>CABFWB010001266.1:0-13859 GCA_902151455.1 Timema bartmani
AGGTGGTCTGCTTATATTAATGTAAACAAGGACAATGATAAAAACCAAAGAAGCCAGCAAAATTATATTTCGTATTCTTAGTTCAATCTTTATTTAAGTAGCTACAATATTGTTTATTTTTTCTGTCTTTTTTAATCCCCTTTTAAGTTATTCACGAGAAGTTCTAGGAGATGAGGAAACTGTATGGAAAATATAATTAAATGAAGATTGAAATATTCATTCCGTTGAAGAAGGTCTTGACATCTCCAGGTTTAAAAGCTGAAGGCACGTTTTTGTGGGAGCTAAGCGTCTAAAAAGCTATCCTTGTACAGTGAATTATTCATTACGACTCACATTTTGGTTCAGAATTTTATTAAATCAAGATTAAAATTGAGAAGTTTATGTTTGTTTTCTATAATAGCTGGAGGTAATTCAGTTGAAAAAAAATATATTATTTTAGCGTATGGCATATTTGAACACGAGAGATGACGTATTTAATTCTGTCACCGCCTGTGTATGTAGACTTCTAGCCTCTCTGTGGGAGCAAAACATTGCCTAGAGTATACCTAGGAAGTTATCTACACGTTATACCCACAATGAGATAACTTTATAATATTAATAATAATATTGCGCATCTGGGCTACATCAGACGTACCCCAGTAGTGGAAATATTAGCCAGTACTAATGTACCGTTGCCCAGGGGACGTCCGAACGTACTAATCGTACATCATTTCCGTGGAGGCTCTTTCCATGTCCCGATGAGATGAGGTGATGGTCTAACTCAAAGCCTAGCTTAACAAACCTTGGTGGCTATTGAGGTAATTCCCCCTTTTAAGGGGAAAAAACTCCCAAAGTAATAGCCGGGAATATAACCCAGGACCTCTAATCTCGTATAACTTAACAAACCTTTGTGGCTATTGAGGTAATTCCCCCTTTTAGGGGGAAAAAACTCCCAAAGTACTAGGCGGGAATATAACCCAAGACCTCTAATCTCGTAGCCAGGTGCACTGACTACTACAACATGGCGCCGGTTATTATGATAGTGAAGATGAATGTGTGAAACCTGTGGAAATCTTAAACCTAACTTAAACCTCACTAACTAGACCATGATAAGCTTAAGAATAGTTCCCCTTTCAGGATAAAATACCGATGGTACCACAGGTAATCAAACCTGGGATTTCTAGATCAATAGCCCAAGAGGCCGCTCGTGGTTAAATGGTAATATATCAATAAATGGATTAATTTAATAAATAACGTTATTTGTGGATAACAACATAGTATTATGCACCGATTATTTATATAGTGCATTAGTTTGATACTCAAAACTTTGTCCGAGACCTTGAATCAGTCGGTAGAGTGTCTGCCTACTGAGATAAGGGTCCCGGGTTCGATTCCCGGCATGGCGGGTAAATTTATCACTGGTGAAATATGAGTTTCCCCTTTCACAGTGATGAATTAATGGCGTTGCAGGAGGGATTAATGTTGTGTCTGTTCTATATTTAAGTTTGTTTGTAAGTCGCGTGTTGCTATAGTGATTTGGTTCAAAAAGTGCACGTTAAATACCCCAAATAAAAAAATTCTATGAAAGTCATCGTTGTGGAGAGAAAATTAATATTTCGCTATTTTTAAATTTGTAATTAATTTGATTGTTTTTTCTATATTAAATAAAATAAATTAAAACCACTGAGATAAGAAACCTATAATACTGTAGTTTGATTAAATATATTTAGTTTCTTAGCAAAATTAAAACGAAATATATTATTTTTAATTTGTTGCCTCTATTTTTCTGCACCACGTCTTACCACCCGTCCGAGCACTGTGTATATTTTCACTAGTGGGATAGAAATGAGTTAGGTAAGATTTTAAAGCAAATGTAGCCGCATGTTCACAGTGGGGAAACATTTATGAAAAAAACTACAGTAAACCCAGCTTGGGATTTGAACCCCAACCTTCCCACCAAAGGCAAACCATGCCAGACGAAACTGACACCTTAATCAGCGTGCTCACCCTAAATGTTTAATCCCCTATTTAAATTTTACCTAACAAACAAACACAAACTTGCCACTTTACGAGTGAGGGGCACAAGGGAAAGAGGGATAAAGTACAGTGTTAACTCAGCTTGAGTTTGTGCTGCCATCTGCCATCATGATACCTTTCTAATTCACTTTAACTTATAGTTAAAAGTGGTTTCTTTCATATTCAAATTAAAAATAAATTATCTGCTGAGGTTTGAGTCGTTGTCCTGGAACAAGCGTGTAATATGACTTTGCCCATTTTTCCACTGTGCCCTGAAATATATTTTATTTAATTATCACCACGTTTTACTAACCGTTTGGCTTATACGCTTAATTACTAATTACGCTAATGGGTTAGGAATTTGGAAGGTTGAATTTAGAGGAAGTGAACCCGCATTTTCGTGGACGGAGAGTGGAAAACCATTTAGGAAAAACTACTCCCAGTTCACCTGATTGAGATTCGAACCTCGATTTCCCCGTCCTCGACAGTCTAGATCAACATGAAACTAGCGCGTTAGTTAACTACGCTAACGCGGCGGGTACGCCCTTAAATAAATAAGTCAACTATTACTGATTTATGGACGTGGAAACTATGTTTCAATATACGTACGTCAATAAATCTCCCTTCATTGCCTGTCATTAAGAGCAGTAACCCCCCTTTTCTAACAGGATTAATTTGACACTTTAACACTTCGTGTTCTGACCCTGAGGGTAGGCTTCTCCTCGCAACCACTAAGAGGACGACAGACAGAAAGACAGACAGACAAATCGCGATACATAATTTGTTTTTGTGGTTAGTAAATTACATTTAAAATCTGTTTATGTTTATTTTCTCTCGACATCTTGGAGAGAAAGTATTATGATCGTCAAAAAATCAAACTCTTGATTTTGATAAATGTCAACGTTTCATGACCCCCTGAAACAAACAAAAAAGTTGTTTTCGCAATGCCGTCTGTCTGTCCGTACCTCGGGCTAGAACCGAAACTATTTTACTTATTGTGCTATAACCTGGTATCTGGGGTTTTCGTAAGGTTCTCCCAAGGGATTTTTTGGATTAAGATATCCAACCCTAAAATTAAGAATAGTTTACTGAAGAGCAAAAAGAGAAAAAAAATCAATTTTTTTTCCAAAATTTGCTCTAACGATTTTGATTAATTTTTATATCTAGACACTGTCTATTACTAAAAAATAGGATGAAAAATCTCATTTTCTTATGAAAATTACTTTTTAGGGTACTTTACATAGGTAAATTTTCAAATTTTCATTATTTCTCCGCAACTATTTAATATACAACACAACTTTCAATTGTAAAATTGGTTTTCCACTCTCCCTCCACGCAAATGCGGGTTCACTTCCTCTATATTCAACCTTCCCAACTCCTAAGCCATTAGCGTATTTAGTACTTAAGCGTATAACCCGAACGGGTAGTAAGACGCGGTGCTAAATATAATAATAATAATAATAATTGTAAAATTATAAAATTAATGATGAAAATATTGTATTTGAAATATATTTTTATAAAACCAATAATTTCCAAGTTATAAGCAAATATAGTTACTTTTTAATTCAGGCCTTTGAAAATTAATTTGATTCTTATACTCTTTGGTGGATAAAAATGTTTCTCTTTGCTCAATTTTTCTGTAAGTGTTCCTAGTTCCTAATGCCATGGAGTAGGTAAGCAACAGTGTATATTATTTCATTTATGATCTTTGGTGTAGTGTTTATACAACAATGTATAGTCCTATTATTTAATTTCACAAATTTTACAAGTTTTTAGTAAATGTCTATTTTAAGATAAACGCGGGAGAAAATCTGTGCGGTGCACCATATAATTTATTTTTTGCGTGTTTAGTTTTGATTTCATACATCAACAATTTTTTTTGTAATTTTTATGTACTGTAGATTATTTAATGTCCACTTTCTAAAAACAAGGTTGTATAGTCAAATTGTTTGTAGGAAAACTTAAACTAGAATTGCAGTATTACATGATAAACTTTTTAAATTAAGAGAAAATGTTGTCATTAAATACACCCTCGACAGATATTTAACAAACTGTTGATATCACCATGAGAGTAAAATTAAACTTTATGCTTAAACAGGATATTTTTTTGACAAAAAATGTTTTTATATAAAAACTGCATAAACATCGCCCTTTACTGACCTCCATTACATCCTCACCTTAAGTGTCTTACAAGCAAACTTTGACACTTATAATAAACACGTTAATTTATGTTTTGTTTAAACAAACCTGTGTTTCAAAACAAACTTATTTGGGGGGTTTCCCTACTTTTATTTGTAATATCAATACTATATTATTATCATCTTTATTACATTTTTAGGATTCATCAGTGAAACCTCATTTAATTTTAGTTTATTTAGAGTATTTAATGTGCACTTTCTGAACAAATTGATTATATCAGCACACGATTTATAAACTAACTTAAAAAAAAAGTCTTCCCCGGCTATTTTTATTTTAGAACAAAAAAAAGTATTCATCACAAGTGTGAAAAGGCTTTTTTCAATGAAGTAAATAATTCAAAACTTGTTTGAATACACTTAAGAGGCCATCTCACGCCCAATTTACTGAGAAATTTGATACAAAATTACGCTCAAACAAGAAAACTTACTGAATCAAAGTTTTCAGAATTTTTCATTTTACAAGAGCGGAAATGGGATTAGTTTTGCAGTATTTTAATTTTGTTAATTTTTTTTAAAATTTGGTAAAACGGTTTCCCTGCTCTCAATCCCACTTTTATAAAGTAGAATACAAAAATTCACCCAAGATACGATACATGTTTCAAGCTTTATTATCTACCTAAGTTAGGTATTATACATGTAGTTAAACGGGCTCTAAAGACGCCTGCTTGAAGCTGAATTGACAGGGTCGGGACAAAAACATGAAAACCCTCACAGATTTATATGGGATATTTTCCCTATTTAAACATCTGTGAAATTTGTAAAATCTAGCTATAAAAATAAATAAAGTATTCGTTGATATTAGCTATCTTATAGGTCTTGAATGATTACAAAAAAACTTTTGGTTCGAAAGATAGGCTACCATAAATAATTGTTAACACAGTTTTTCATAAAATGAGGGTTATCGTATTTTTGTCCCAAACCCCTTCAATTATCTACTTAAGCTAAGTGTTATTCGTAGATTTAAATGGGATCTTAAGACATATGGTTGAAGCTGAATTAACTACGTAAGCTAGGTGTTATCTATGGAGTTAGACGGGCTCTTAAGACGTCTGATTGTACCGGTATTGCATACCTAAGTTAGGTGTTATCCGTGGAGTGAGACGGGCTCTTAAGACGTCTGATTCTACCGGTATTGCATACATAAGTTAGGTGCTATCCATGGAGTGAGACGGGCTCTATAAGACGTCTGATTATACCATTATTGCATAAATATTAAAGTAGTCCCACCTCTTTAAAATATAAAATCAAATTTAAAATTTCATCTCTTTTTTTTGGTCACATTTTCAATATCATTCATTGAAGAAAAAATAATGTGTAAATAACAAACCAAATATTTTATATAGCTACTAAAAGCCACTTTTTAAACATGAAGAGAATTATGTTTCCAGTCAGCTGTGTATCCTGGCGTTTTAATTGGATTGAGCCTATCCCCGCATTCTCATTGGTTGATAGATCTATCTATTCAAGTCCATGCATAGTGAGTTGAATAGTTGAAGTTGAACCACTTTATGAATATATTACATTTTGCTTTATGAGCGTTATCTTTAGAAAACAGAATATTTCAACTTTATGTGAATTATTAGCTATGCATTATGCATGAATACAAACCCACCCTGAGCGCCAGAAACTTTAGCGGATAGTTAATTGAACCTTCACAAAATATATTAAAACCCGCTTCTGTGCTCAAATTGTCCAAAGCTGAGGTGGGAAACCATACCGACAATCGCCGAAAATGGCGAATTAGCCATAAAAAAAAAAAATCCTGACTGTGTGTGCTGGTTGAAACTTGATATTTCCTTCAAATAATTGTAAGAATTCCGTTTTTTGAAAAAGTCGTGGACGCAACACTACCATCCAATACTCCCCTCCCTTTCCCAACATTTCACTTCATCTCTACCTTACCCGGCCCCGTGGTGAAGTGGTCAGTGTACCTGGCTACGAACCTAGGTGTTCTGGGTTCGATTCTCAAGCTGGTACCTTCGGGTATTTATCCCAATGGTCGCCAGGGATTGGTAAGTTAAACTTATTTAGGTTTAAGACTCCTACTGGTCCTCAACCTTCGTAACCAATATCATCACCTCATCTCACAGCGGATACGTGTAGACAACCTCCCCGTAAGTGTGAGGAGTGACAAGGATGGACAGAGTGAGGAACGAAATGGTGAGAGAGAGAATGAAGGAGGAACATCTACAGGATAGAATAGAGATGATGATGGTAAGAAATTATGGACATGTGAAGAGAAGGGAAGAGGGGGTGTTTACAAGATGGTTGCTTGACATGAAAATGGCAGATAGGAGGGCAAGAGAAGACTTGAGAACATGTGGATAGAGGGAGTGTGAAAGAATGAGGAGAGGATATGAGTGAATTGGCCCGGAGTGGAGAAAGAAAAGTGGTGTTAGGACAAAAGTAGATGGAAAGATGTATGTTAAAGGCAGACCCTGGCAGTAGTGAGAAACTGTGCGTGATGATGATGATGATGATGATGATGATGATGATAATATGTCCTGTGTTCCTAAGGCCCCAGTGCCTTTGGACAGCCGCTATTTCAACAAGCAAGCAGCGGTGAATACATGGCGGACAGAAGGCTTGTCTGTAAATTATCTGCAAGTTGGGGTTTAAATCCTGGACTGATGTTATCATATTATATTTCCTAAATAGTTCTCCGCTCACTCACTTACTGTCTAAAAGCAAAGTTTTATCTATTTATTTAATTTGATGTGTTCAAAGTTCATTTTCTAAATTGACTGTTTTTTTAACACCATGACTTATAAACTAACTTGAATATTTGACCCCTCATTGGCCGCATGATCTAACGCGTTACTTTGATGGTGGACTAGACTACTGAAGACCAGGAGTTTAGGGTCCAATTCCGGTCGGGTGCACTGAGAATAGTTTTTCCTAAATGGTTTTCCACTCTCCATCCATGCAAATGCGGGTGCACTTCTTTTAAATTTAAAACCTTACTAATTCCTTACACAATAGTGTAATTAGTACATAGTCGTATAACTAGAACGGGTAGTAAGACGTGATGCTAAAAAATACTTGAATCTAGAATATAAACAACATTCAGCTCCCCCCTCCCCCCCGGGCGTTAATTCAACACTGTGAAAGGGGAAATCTCAATTTCACTAATTAAAATTTTTCGACCTTACCAATAATCGAACCTGGGAACCTTAGCTTAATAGAGAGACACGCTACGAACTAAGTTAAGGTGTCAGTTTACAAGAAGTTGATTGGAAGTCTCTTTATAACGAGTCCGCTGAGAAACTCTAGAAAATAAACTCTTTAATATTAACAGCTAATTTGTAGAGTTTAGGAGCCTCCTAAAATACTTAGAGAAGCTATGAGTGGTTATGCTTATGTCAACAGAACTATGAGTCTTGGTTTTAGTTCCCGAAATGGCCAAAAAAATTATAATTGGTGAAAATGAGGCTTTCCCGCAAAAAGCGACGTATTAATGCTGCTATCATCACGATCTACATAATTTACGTTACGTATCTTCAAGTTTCTCCTCATGATTTTAAATGGAAGCCATCATGATGCACTTAACTTTAACGTCGACGTGACGTAGACTTAACCTAAAGGTTGTCCAGTTGAGAAATTACGTGAAATGTACCACCCCGTGATCTAGCAAGCCAAACATACTGCAAGCATCGCCAACACTGCTATTTTGTATTTAGTTTTTTTTTTTTGCAGACGACTTTTTATGTAGCATATAGTTTATTCGCGTCTTTGCAAACTCTAAAACGTCGAAGGCTCTTGTTACATTTTATTTTCTACATACAGTAAAGCTTTTATTGCAGTTATTTGAAACCCAATAAGCCCTAAATGCTTGGGTTTCATTTTAGTGAAAAATATATCTTTTAAACTGTTCCAATTCTTTGGCTGTGTTTTGCTAAAGTTTTTACGTTACGTTACTTAAACTTTAGGTGAACGTTACTGTATGTGAGAGTTAAGTTGATAGTGATCATGGGAGAGTGGACAGCAGACTGGGTGTTGTATCACTTTCATGTGTTTATACGACAATTCATGTGATCTTCATATGTCACTTTAAATATATGTTATCATCCGATTTTGTGGCGTAGTTAACTAACGCGTAAGTATCGTGTTGAGCTAGACCGCCGAGGACGGGGAAATCTAGGTTAGAATCCCGCTCAGGTGAACTGGGGACGGTTTTTTCTAAATGCGTTTCCACTCTCTCTCTCCACGCAAATGCGGGTTCACTTCCTCTAAATTCGACCTTCACAATTCCTAATACATTAGCATGATTAGTACTTAAGTGTATAACCCGAACGGGTAATAAGACACGGTGCCAAGTATTAATATTATTATATATATTATCAAGACCTATAAAATAGTTATAGTAAGATATTAAAATCTTATAAATGTTTGTTCAAAAAAAGTTTGTATTTGATGAAAGAAAATATGAAAATAACTGGACTTGATGAAGGAATGTTGGAGGGCCCTTGATGTAAGGTTGACTGGTGGAGGCCACTGACATGATAGGACTTTCTCCTATCACAGGAGCTTCCTGTCCAATATGTCGCGTCTGTTGACGCGTGAATACTCTCTGCTATTTCCTGCTTGTCCTTCTGCATCGTCGATAACAGGGTCACATGGTAGAAGCTCATTTTCTCTTGGGATGGAAACAAAAAAAAACAACGTAAAAATCTATTGTATACGTACACTCAGTTTATCCTGAAAAGTGGCAGTCTTACCTTGATTGATTACACTATGACCCTATCTTATAAGCTACACCATAGTGGAACCAAGCAAGGTAGCAGTCTTACCTTGACTGATTACACTATGCCCCTATCTTATAAACTACACCATAGTGTAACCAAACAAAGTAGCAGTCTTACCTTGACTGATTACACTATGACCCTATCTTATAAGCTACACCATAGTGTAACCAAGCAAGGTAGCAGTCTTACCTTGACTGATTACACTATGACCCTATCTTATAAGCTACACCATAGTGTAACCAAGCAAGGTAGCAGTCTTACCTTGACTGATTACACTATGACCCTATCTTATAAGCTACACCATAGTGGAACCAAGCAAGGTAGCAGTCTTACCTTGACTGATTACACTATGACCCTATCTTATAAGCTACACCATAGTGGAACCAAGCAAGGTAGCAGTCTTACCTTGACTGATTACACTATGACCCTATCTTATAAGCTACACCATAGTGGAACCAAGCAAGGTAGCAGTCTTACCTTGACTGATTACACTATGACCCTATCTTATAAGCTACACCATAGTGGAACCAAACAAAGTAGCAGTCTTACCTTGACTGATTACACTATGGACTTATCTTACTAGCTGTACCAACGTGGAACTAAGGAAAGTAGCAGTCGTACCCTGACTAATTACACTATGGACTTATCTTACTTGCTATGCCATGTTTGATTCCAGAAATTTAAGCTTTCAGGGTAAACGAAGGTTATATTATGTTATTTCTACTGATTGAAACTTACAGAAAGAATACAAGTGGTATCGTAGTGAACGTGAATTTTAAATTTGTATCATAAAAATATATTTTGGCTAAAATAAGTAAAATATTGCTTCGGTAGATAATCTTAGTTTAATTTAATGCAAATATCAACAGTTCATGTCACAAGCATCGCAGAATTTGAACGGCTCTTATAATTTAAAAAGATTTGCGGTAGATCCCGTGATGCTCCTGGACAGATATTCCACAACTGTTGAGAACAACATGTGAAGGATTTATATTTTAACACCGCGTCTTACTACCCGTTCGGGTTATACGCCTATGTAATAATTTCCCTAATGGGTAAGGGATTAGGAAGGTTTAATTGAGAGAAAACTGGCCTTATTTGCGTGGAGGGAGAGTGGAAAACCATGTCGGAAATACCACCTTCAGTAAACCCGACTGGGATTAAAACCCGATCTCCCCGTCCTTGGCAGTCTAGTACAGCACGAGAGTAGCGCGTTAGACCGTGCGGCCACCGAAGCGGGTGTGAGGGAAATTAAACTCTATGTTTCTACTGGTTTTTTTATTTTAGCAAAAAAAATAAAAAATTGTATGAAAATTGCAAAAAAATTACCTTAACTCGCGTTCCCTCACCCCTCACCGGCACCCCACTCCCCTAAAATAAATGGAGCTGGTGAGTAAACATTGTAATTGCACCTTTTTCTGAAATGAGTTGACAGTCCTTTGAGCCATTACGACACATTCTGTTTGAGCACAGACTGTACCTGTGGGAACCCAACATCCCTCCAACATCCCTCCAACTACCAACACTTTACAGTCTCCACAGCAGGTACCGACCGGTGATCGATACAAGCCGTGCATGAGGTTGGAGTAAACACGGGTCTCACTGTGATGGAATTTATGTTGGGTTTAGTTAGGTTTAGCCGAAATACAGTTATTATTAATTTGTCAGTATACTCTTTGTTATATTATAGGTATTAATAATATCTGACCCGCCTCGGTGGCGTAGTTAGCTAACGCGCTAGTCGTGTTGAGCTCGACCGTCGAGGACGGGGAGATCGAGGTTCGAATCTCGGTCGGGTGAACTGGGGGGGTTTCCTAAATGGTTTTCCACTCTCCCTCCACGCAAATGCGTGTTCACTTCCTCTAAATTCAACCCTCCCAATTCCTAATCCATTAGCGTAGTTAGTACTTAAGCGTATAACCCGAACGGGTAGTAAGACGCGGTGCTAAATATAATAATAATAATAATAATAATAATATCTATCAAAAGGGACAGCTACATATTAAATGACTTGACGTACGTGAAAGTTGATTAACTTCAAACCCGCTTCGGTGGCCGCACGGTCTAACGCGCTTCTCTCGTTTTAGACTAGACTGCTGAAGACAGGGAGCTCGGGGTTCGACCCCACTCGGTTGCGCTGAGGGTGGATGTTTCCTAAATGATTTTACATTCTCACCCCGCGCAAATTCGGGTGCACTTTCTGCAAATTAAACCTTATTAATCACTAACAAATTAGTGTAATTAGTACATAGGCGTATAGCCCCAACAGGTACTAAAAAAAATATTCTAGTTATCAGATATGTCAATTTGTAAGAAAATGAAGGCAGGATATTAAAACGGGCTTAGTTAACAAATTAAATTCTTACTATCTACAATCAGCTTGCTCATAATTTATGCCTTCAATAAAAAAAACTTTTGTCACAAATGTTAGCTACAGTGTCATCTCCGTCAGTATAAAAATTACCCACTCCGGTGGTCAAGTGGTCTAAGGCGTCACTCTGACTGAGCTGCCGATGACGGGGATATCAGGCTTCAAATTCCGGTCGGGTATATTAAGTATAATTTATCTTAAAATAGTTTTCCACGCAAATGCGGGTATGCTTCCTCTAAGTCAAACCCTACTCATCCTTAGCACATTAGCGTAATTTGTACATATATGGAGTTAGCCCGAACGCGAAGTAAATCGCAGTGACAACAAAAACATTTAAAAATAAAATAAGAAAAAAAGAATGGTCAAAATATACCTTTTTAAATGTGCGGCTAATATTGATGAATGGTTGGTATCCTTGAATTCCATCCGGTATGTAATATTTCAATATATATTTACAGTATATGAAGAGTACAGGGGAAATAGGGAGGAAATTCTAAAGTTAACTAAAATCTCGCTAGTGCTTCCATCTGTTAGACAATCATGATACCTTTCTAATGAACTTTAGATTATGTTTAAAAGAGGTTTCTGTCATTTTTTAAATTAACTTAGTAGAAAAGGTATTGGCTGGGGTCCTTCTGTTATATCTGTGTGACAACATATATGTGTTATGTGTTTGTAACTAGCTATATCTTGTCCACAGGGGTGTCCCATTTCTCCAAGTTGTTGGAAGACACGGGAGAGAACATATCCGTGGACCAGGTGAGTAATCCTCTTCTCATAACAAGGGTCTGGTCAAATTATATAAATATCGCTTCTGTACAAACCTAGAGATTAATCTCCTCCACATGGTAATCTAAACAGTTCTTGAATATCTGTCATGAGTAGGGATGTGGTATCGAAAGAAAAGTATCGATACTGTACTCATTAAAAGTATCGGAAGAAAAATATCGATACCCTACTAGTATCGAAGTAAAAGTATCGTATTGATAAACAAAGATGAAAGAACACCTATTATGAGCTAAAAGAGATAGAATGCTAGAGTTGCAGAAAATGAATGAGGATTGAGAAATAATGTTATTTATTCTTCCTACACAGTCCACCCAAGTACACATTATTTTAGTCCAGGCAAGAGTAAAGATAACAAAAAAGTAGTTTATTTCGATACCGATCCGATACCGGAGTGTGATTATTAATACCAGTAAAAGTATCGGAAAAATGTATCGAGTAAAAAAATATTAATATCGAAAGTAAAATATCAATATTAGTAAAGTATCGATACTTTTTTCACATCACTAGTCATGAGCATAGTGGCAAGTGAACATGACATTTATCTTTTTTTTTTCTTTAGCACAGCGTCTTACTACCCATTCGGTTTATACGCTTAAGTACTAATTACGCTAACGATTTGAGGGATTATGAAGGCTGTATTTAAAGGAAGTGTACCCCCATTTGCGAGGAGGGAGAGCGGAAAATCATTTTGGAAAACAACTTTCAGTACACCCGACGTAGATCCGAACTTCGATCTCCCCGTCATCGGCAGTTTAGTTTACCGCGAAAGTAGCGCGTTATACCATACGGACACTGAACTGGGTCAACATTTAACTTAACTAAGCCTATCTAATGAGGAAATATTTTATTTATTTTGGTCAGAAAGGTTTTATAGCGATACAAAATGTAAAAATTAGTTACTGTACCTTGACTTGCTTAATCTTCCTTCCTAACAACTAAACTATAGTAGGTTCACCTTTTAAACCATCCTCAATAAACCCGACCGGGATTCGAGCCCCGATTATTCAGTTATAGGCAGTCCAGTCTATTGCGAGAGTGACGTCCTAGGCCATTAGACCGTAGTATGCTGATAAAATCTGCGTCCTTGTAAAAAAAATCATGTTAAATACATTTTTTAATGTTGTATTCAGAAATTAATTGAGAACGATAACGCCCACTTTGGTGGCCACATAATCTAGGGCATCACTCTCGTCATAAACTGGACCAACGGTGACAGAGAGAGACCAGGGTTCGAATCCAGGTGGGTGTAATGAGCGTGTTTAGATTAAATTGTTTTCACTCTCTCCTTTCACGCTAATGCAGGCATACTTATTCTAAATTCAACCTTCCTCACTACCCACTTTGATGGCCGCATGGTCTAAGGCGCTACTATCACAATAGACTAAACTGCCGATGACGGGGATATCGAGATTCTAATCTCGGTCGGGTGTACTGAGAGTGGTTTTCAAAAAATTGTTTTAAAATCGCGCTCTACGCAAATGCGGGTACACTTCCTTTGATTATAGCCTTCTTAATCCCTAAAAACAGTAGCGTAACTAGTACATAAGCGTATGAACCAAATGGGTAGCGAGACGCGGTGACACCAAAAATATTAAAAAAGGTTGTTGGGCCCATTCTAGACTTTGTATGACTGAAAGGGGTGAAGATCTATCAGCTCCGTCAAGAAGTGTAGAGTAGCAGGGGATGAGGTACAGGTAGAGTTGAAGATCTATCAGCTCCGTCAAGGAGTGTAGAGTAGCAGGGGATGAGGTACAGGTAGAG
>CABFWB010001266.1:14900-31730 GCA_902151455.1 Timema bartmani
GGGGGGGAGAGGAGGAGGGGAATACAAGATTGACAGGCAAATTCCAATGAGTCAACAATGCTTTGTATTACAGGTACGAGTAGTATTACGTGTGAAACAAAGTCAGATAAAAATGGCGTCTCTTGGTGCATTATAAACGCTTGTACTCGTAGAATTTCAGGCCTTAAGGCAAGAAGACAGGCTAGTAGCATATTAAGGTGGAATGTTCATCCACTAGTGAGGAAAGTTTTGAGAAACACCCCACTATGTTTGTTCCAGTAGTATAATATATTTGTCACCGGCAATGTGTAAAATCCATGTGTTCTATAAAATGCCTAGGCTTTCTTTATAATGCCAGAGTGGTTTTGGCAAAAATATGAGATAAACGGGTCTTGCTGTTGTATTTCATGATTATTTTCAAGTTCTTTATTTTTTGAAGTCCCGGAATATGTTATATATTCTTTTATCCATTTCTATCTAAGCCTTACGCCATTTCCTCGCAGGTTCGCCTAATTCCTAGGATTTAAGTTGGTCAGGTTAGATTATTTTAGAATAGGGTAGTTAGGTTAGGTTAGTTACTGTTCTTGGTAATATATAATGTCTGGTTATTCTATAAATTTCCCCCAAAAAGTATGAAATACAACATTAAAACTAATTTTATTTCATACTTTGCTAAAACCACTTAGGAATTAAATAGAAAGCCTAGACATTTTAGAGAATGCCAGGCTTACACACACTGCCATTAACATATAAATATAAAAATCAGGCTATGGAGAAGCACATTATGGAAGGTCTTACTTTGTACCATAATTGGAATGTGGCACAAAATAATGCCTTCAAATAGAAATGATGTAAAATTAGTGATTGTCATTGTGAGGTACTTTGCACCATAAAAAGGTGTGGAGGAAATACTATTAATAATATTGCGCGTATAAGCTACAACATTCGTATCTCATCAGTGAAAAGTTTATCCAGTACTAACGTACCATCACCCAGGGGACGCCCGAATGTACCAATCGTACATACTTGCCTTAGAGCAGTGGTCACCAAATGGTGGGCCGCGGTCTACATCCGGAACGCAGATACATTTTAAGGACCTTGATGAGATAGTGATAGACAGAAGAAATGATGATATTTTTGTGGTGGGTGGGTAGTAGACATAGAAGGCCGGCAACAATAAATAAGTAAAATAAATAAAAGGAAAGAAAATCACGTTTTTGAATTAGTATAGTCCTAAAGGGCTTGAAATTGAGTCATTGTTAAAGTTTTTCCGATTCGTGGAAGTATGCCGAGTTTTTAAAACGGACCTCCATCAAAAATAATTGGGGACCCCTGCCTTAGAAGCTCTTTCCGTGTCCCGATGAGATGAAAGAATGGTGATAGTGAATATGAGGGTGTGGAACCAATTTAAACACTTAAACCTAGCTAAAGCCTAACTAACCAAGCCCTGGTGGCCGTTGGCATAGTAATTCCCCTTTCCGGAAAAAAAATGCCCATGATACAAGTCAGTAATTTAACCTGGGACCCCTAGGCTCGTAGTAGCCAGGTGCTCTGACCACTAAACCACGGGGCCAGTTGGGGTGGAGGTGATGTTAGATTTCCTGTCCATATGCGGAGACACATCTGAAATATTGAAGAACAGCCTCCATTCGATAATCAAGCGGCACTGGATAGAAAACAAGGTTGCTACGTTTTGTGTGGACAAAGGTAGCAAGAATTTTGGAGGATTAAAAAGGAAGGGCGTCAACAACGTTTACTCTCGACTGAAAGAAGTTCTAGGTGTTGAAATGAAAGGAAGTGGCTTCGGTGCACACATTGTACAGTACACAGTATTCTATGAAATTCGGCTGATAATCTACCTTTCGAAATCAAGGCTCTCTATCTATCTATACCGAGCACGTCACTAATCTGAAGGAGTTTTGTGAGTCCGCTGACAATGATTATAAAAAGTTGGTAAAACATGATAACTCTAGATTTCTATCACTTTGCCAGCAGCTGAAGAGTTCAGTACATTCTAGTGAGAAATTTGAATGGTTTAATAATACCTACAATAATAAGTCAAGAGCATGAGCACATTTTATAAGAAAATCTCCATAATTTACTATTTTGTAATCTTAAAAGTACTTACGTAGCTGAAAATGCTTGTTAAATAAACATAATTCGAAAATTGTTTACTTTCGTTACCTACATGGACTGTCCCGGTTTTAAGTTGAATAATTATGGTAAGGCTCCATAAGCTTAGTGTATGGTTGTATTTTGGTAGGACAAAAGGCCTTCCAGAATGGGCTTCCCACTAAAATCTTAGTGTGTGGTTGGATTTTGGTAGGATAAAAGGCCTTCCAGAATGGGCTTCCCACCAAAATCTTAGTGTGTGGTTGGATTTTGGTAGGATAAAAGGCCTTCCAGAATGAGCTTCCCACCAAAATCTTAGTGTGTGGTTGGATTTTGGTAGGATAAAAGGCCTTCCAGAATGGGCTTCCCACCAAAATCTTAGTGTATGGTTGTATCTTGGTAGGACAGAAGGCCTTCCAGAACGGGCCTCCCCCCAAAATCTTAGTGTATTGTTGTATTTTGGTAGGACAAAAGACCTTCCAGAATGGACTTCCAGCCAAAATCAGGGTGTGTACTGTATATATATTTACTCTTTTCGAAGACCGTTGTTGATCTGTTTATGTTGATAAGTCAAGCTACTAGTGACCATACTCATCCCCCAATTCTTCCCAAAATTGCGAAAAATTAATATTTATGCTGTTGCGATCATTTGTTTCACACGGAGTCCTTCATTTGTTTTCCCTTTGCTTACAAATGGTATGTTTGCATTAGGGCCTGGGAGCAACATCAAGAAAATCCTGCAACGTTTAATTACTAGTATGTATATTTCATCGCCCTGTTATTGTAATTTTCCTTTTCATGTATTAATTACTACTATCCAATTATCCGTTATTTACATGAGATTTGTCTTATAATACTAGCATGCTTTCGTCCTATGATTATCTGCGGACAACGAGTTTACAGAAATATTATTAAGACTGGTTACGACCAAGCTTCCCATTGTCAATATAGTGTTCTATAGCCACCATTTTCTTCCAAGATGGGTGTCATGTCTAATCTATATACCTTTCATAGTTTGTCCAATGAAAATAAGATAAACGTATTCTGAGAAAAATGCTTAAAAATGTAGCGTTTTGTAGCCACCCTTGTAAAAAAAAATGGCGTATGAAAATTATAATTAGGGTTTATGTTAACCGGACCTCAGCGTTATTGCCAAGCGAGATTTCAGCACGATCTGCTGATTGGTTTTTTTGTGATAGAGTAACAGACACCATGCTATTTTTTTTTTATATAATTTCTTCTTCTTCTTCTTAAGTCTACAGTCCGAAAGTTGGTTTGATATGATTTCTATTCGTCCAGTGATGGGCATACATTCAGTCCTTTGGCTGGTTAGTACTGCCTGCACTATCTGGTATAGATACACTTTAGTAGGAGTGTACATGGGGTGTGGGTTGCCTTCCAATCTGAATTTCTATGAGCGAGAGCGAAAGGGCCTACCTATTTTGTCGAGAAAGGTATTTTCACATATCTTCCAGGATTGTTTTACATGCCACAATCAACATGGGACCGACGGATTTACTTCCCCTCCAAAGGAAGTTGTGCTACGGATTTTAATCACTCAAGGAAAATCCGTCGATTTCGGTTTGGTTTGAACCCATGAACATCGGGTCCTGAAGCAAACATTTTACGCCAAGAACACTGAGGTTGACTTTAATATAATAGTAGAACTAAATAAAATATGTAGCTATTATTCCTGAAATATGTGTTTGAGAATGTTCCTAATATCTTGTATCAGTCCCTTTAAGTTCTACCCAGCTGATCTCTATAGAAACTGTCACTATATTGTGGTGCACGTGGCCCAGGAAATTCACTAAACATCACATAAGGGGCATGGGAATAAGTAATTTACTATTTGAAATGCATCACCCTGCTTACACATATGTATTTGTGTGTATAGCAGCAATACTAGAGACACAGTGAAAAGGGGGAGGGCAATTAACCCCCTGTCTTCAGGGGCACGCGGGTAACAAATAAAAAAAGGTATTCCAAGGCTAGGAGAGAAGAAGGGGAGAAGGTTCCACAGATATCAACATGTTTAAATAATCTACGATCGTTCGGCAAGACTGAAATAAATGGGTTTTTTGGAACACTTGTCAAACACATAATATATATTAAGAATTAATAGCCAGAGCTATTATTTATGCTTATTAGTAGGGAATTACTCCACTAGATATCATATTCTGAAAATTGAAAAATGACACCTGGACACGGGAATCGAACCCGGGACCTCTGGCTTAGTACGCCAATGCTCTAACCACTGAGCTATCCAGGATTCGTCTCGTGCCCTGGGTCATTCTTCACTCATATTTTAAGGCAGAGTCTATGATGGACTGACGGAAATCGTCNTATATATATATAAACATAAAAACACCAAATTTTAAAAGGCTGGTGGCTAGACATCACTGAAATTTAAATTTAAAGTACGATATAAAAAAGAGGTGAATGTTTATTTAACGCTTGAGTGACAATGAAGGTTGAACCACCAAATCTTATGTTTACAGTATTTATTTATTTTCCAAACAATCCGAAACAAAGATAGATATAGGGGGCCAAAATCTATAAGTGTCATAAAAATTATTTGTAGTCCCCCTGTTAATATTTTGTCACGACCCCTAAGAGAGAGCAAGTATTGTGATCATCAAAAAAATTTAATTCAAATATTTTGATGAATGTCAACATTTCATAAACACCTTAATCCACAAAAGTGATTTTCAAAATTATATTTATATATCTGTCCATTTGTCCATCTGTCTGTCTGTCTGTCTGTCTGCTCATCTGTTCATCCATCTATTTGTCCATCCATCTGTCCATATTACAGTCCATCCGTATATCCGTATGTCAATATCTCTATCTATCCATCTGTCCGCCTGACCATCCGTCTGCCCATCTGCCCATCTGTCCATCTGCCCATCTACCCATTTGTCCGTCTGCCCATCCATCCATCCATCTGTCCGTCTATCTGTCCTTATGCCTGTCTGTCTCTTATTCAGCCTAAAGCCTAAACCATTATGCCGTTCGGTTCATACTCACATACACTAATTACGTGACTATGGTAGGGTCGAAAAAGGTCTAATTTAGAGGAAATATACCCAAAGTTGCTTAGAAAGAGAATGGAATAGGCCCTATCATTAAGTTAGAACCACCAGTGGGTACACCCAAACAAGATTTGATCCCACGGTATCATCATCATCGGCAATTCATGTCTAACATGAGAGTGATGCCTTAGACCAAGTGACCACCGATCCGTATCAGTATAGTATTAATAATAAATCTCGTTGTCGGCCCCACCAGGAATAGAACGGGTGTCCCCGATTATACGAAGAAAGGCCGACTGGGTGGGTCTCATTATGAGAGGAAATGTCTTATTGAGTGACGTCATTGAAGGCAAGGTGGTAAGGAGGAGGAGACCAGTAAAACCACGAATGAAACTGATGAATGACCTTAAACAAGGAAAGAGGAGGAAGTTCAGGATACAAAAATTGAAGTTGCTGATAGGATAAGATTTTAAAAGTTTAGAAGAATTTTAAACGGGGTGGCACAGAAGAGTGTTGAAAATATCATGAATGGAGAGATGGTATCAAATACAGAAGTGATAAGAAAAGCAAATGAAGAAAGGAAACTTTGAAAAGATATACAGAAAAGAAGAGCTAACATGGTAGGACATATACTGACACATGATTAGTTTGACGAAGATAATAAAGAAAGAGATGTGGAAGGGAGAAATTCAAGAGGAAGACCAAGAATGGAGAAAATGAAACAGGTGGCGGACGATGTTGGCAGAAGGTGGTAAAGAGGTAAACAATTTGGCCCAGGATAGAAAAAGGTGGAGAGCTGAAACAAATTAATATCAAAATTGATGACCTAATGAATGATAGATCATGCTTAAAGACTCAATTTGGGCAAAGCCAACGGGCCTGTCGAAATAAATAACACATAATAATAATAATAATAATAATAATAATAATAATAATAATAATAATAATAAAACACAATTAAGTCGGATAACAGATTGTTTTATGTACCTCACACAGGTACACAGAACGTAGCGTGTGAAATGTTGCAGCTTTGTTCAAAGATTGAATTATAGGTGGTAGAAGCAGCTCGGCTGTTAATAAGCGTGGTTGGAAACCTTTTGTAATCCTAGTCTGTTGTAAGTCAACCAAGTTAGATTTATCTCTGTCAGAAACAGGCGCCACCAGGATAACTTACATGTTATGAGCATAAACAGAGATAGGGGAGGGGGTGAAAAGGTACGGGACTACTGAACCGCTACCCTATTCGGTTATTAATTTTAGACGATACGATCACAATCGTGAAAACAGTTAATTAATTAATTAAGATAATTTTTACCATTTTTAAAATTACACCACTTCCACTTTCTAGGTTGCTGTGCCTATGTTTAGCTTAGAGTTTACTTTTCATAAACCACGTTTTACTACCAGCACGAACTATCAGCATATATTCATACAAATGTTATTTGAATAAATAAAGCAGAAATAAGAAGAAATGTACCTTCATTTGCGTAGAGGAGAAGAGTGAAACATTCAGGACGAAAATTCTAAACACTCCAGGCATAGGTTTGAGCTCCAATATTCTCATTAATGGCGAACAAGACCATACTAGATTAACGCCTCAATGTGTGATCTCCAGTCGTCACTTCAAGCGAGTTCTGATACATTTTCCTTAAAATTCACCTCAATCAATATGTCCCTCTAAGATCTTATAAGGTTTGTGTAGTTTTATTTAATTTTATCACCACGTCTTACTATATGTTGACGTTATACGAATTTATGATAATTTACTCTAAAGGGGTAGGGATTAGCGAGGAATTAGCTTAGAGGTAATCTACCCGCATTAGAGTGGAGGAAGAGAGGCAAATAATTTTGAAACACCACTCAGTAGGCCCAACCGGGATTGGAACCTCGATCTACCCATCATCATCGGGCTGGTCTAACACGAGAGTGATGCCTTAGACCATTCTGCCACTGAAGAGGTTGGTGTATTTATTGTCACTCCTGTCTCGTTAAATATGGATTCAACTTCTACTAAGGGTGGATTTTTCACACACACACACACACACACATATATATATATATATATATATATATTTCATTTATTTGAGGTATTTAACGCACATTTTCTGAACCGACTGATTATATCAGTACACGAATTATAAACTAACTCTTAAATTTAGAACTGACACAACTTTCAGCCCCCTCAGCTGTTAAATTATTAGTGAAAGGGAAACCCATTTCACCAATAATAAATTGTTGGGCCACGCTGGTAATCGAGCCCGGGACCCTTAGCTCAGTAGACAGACATATTACCGACTGAGCTAGCGTGTCGGACTCCATATGTTTCATTTACAACCTATCAACAAACACATCTTAAGCACGTTCCTTAAAATTCAATAGCTTTTTCCTGTGTACTAAGGTTAGCTTGAGTATGTCAAAATATCCCCCAAAATGATAAAACCAAGAAGTATAAAAAACCTTTTCCATGAATAAATATTTACAAAAATTATTCAAAACTCTATTTTTTGTGAATTAATAAACATTTAATATACATAATATATCACACAAACAAATTCAAATTCTTTGTAAATAATAAAATAAATTGTTAAGCTGTTTTTACCCTTAGAGTTTGAGGAATTATATTTTGTAATCGTCCTCTTACGTATTCAACTATGTTTCAGAAATCTCTATCTTCCCCTCTACTTTTTGGTTGTTCTCTGTTCGCTTTTAACAGCACTCAATGAAAAAAAATCACGTAGTCGGTGGATTGGTTCGTAAAAAATAAAGAAAAAAAGATGTAATCACATTTCACGCTTATCGCAAATAACACAAATTTGTTTCGTCAAAGTTAAAATCATGGACAATTCATCCAGACACTTTTTTTAAATTGTTTCCTACAGTGATAAAAATTCAGATTTTTAAGGAGTATTTAATTTATTTAATTGGCGAGAAGAGTTTTATGAGGTAAAGTACATTCAATTCCATATTTTTTAAACAGGTTTTAATAGCCCATCTCACCCCCCAAATAACACTTAGATTGGGTGGGTAATACGGATTAAGCCAGACGTCTTAGAGTTCTTCGACGGTAAAAATTTTATTGAGCAATTTTAACAAGTGCATGATTAAAAATTGGCGCATATCATTTGGGCCATGGGACCCCTTGCTCCAAAAGTTCATAGCTTAGTTGAGCCATGATCACTGCCCAGGAGGAGTATAACAATTAATAAACCTGCGGATAGATATATTAATTTGGCCCCACCAAACTTTTTGCCTTAAATTAAGTTAGGTTAGGTTAGGTTATATTATCTTAGCATTTTGTTGTGTCTTACTATCCATCACTTTCTGTTTTTCGCTCATCTTGAGAAAACATTTACAACCATACTAAATGGAGCGCCACAACAGCCGGACATAGCTAGTACACCAGTAGGCCTTGTTTACAATTCCCAAGTAAGAACTCTTGGCCCGACTGAACTAGTCGCCCAACTGTAATACATCATTAAAAACTATAAATAATGATTCAATGATCTCAAATCATTATAGTTCACGAGTTTTAAGTGGACAAACATGATATCTTATGCTCTTTCATACCTTTGTTAGGGTAAGTAATTAATGTATGGGGATGAAATTTAGTATAATTAAACATGCACATGAGGTGTACACAATTAAATATTTATAATATTTTAACAAAAATTAATTTTTAAAATATTAGCAGTTTGAAAGTGGTAGAGTTACATCATTTTGATCCATGTATAAATATCTACCGTTCTTTTTATATCCCGATAGTTTTATCTTATTTCATTTTGTAGTACACAATATCGTTATTTAGAACCATTTTTTTTAACCTAACTCCACTCGTTAATCTTATTAATGCGTCCGATTTATCATTAAAAATATATATTTAAAATGTATATTTCATTAAGTTTCTTGTTTTTACTGTAACAATTTTAGAGACAACACAAACTAAAGTATATTCACCACCCGAGTTTACTTGGATGACAGCTTAAAAAGTTACTAAAGATAGTCCCTAATGTATCCCTAAGTCAACAGCTGACATCTGTCACTTTGAATAGCTGTAATGAAAATATATGGTAGTGTATGAATGTGATAGTTAATCACAATACTTTAGGCCAATATTATTTATTCTATTCGACTTTAAAAAATTATTAGTCATAGAACTTTCACAAAAGGTCTAACAAATATAACTTCAAAATAGTGACCGACGAACTTAAACCATATGATTGATCACGACGCAAATATGTTCTTTACAATGGTGCACCTACGTAGTTAACAAACTATTTTATTCAGTTAAATATTTCGAAATACAATAAAATAATAATAAAATAATTTATTTTTTATATAAAAAAGAACCAGTTTTCTATTTTCCAAGTAAATACGATGCCTTTATTAAAATTATTAATGTATGCACTATTATACACACCATCGATAACATTCAAAAATGAATAATAAGTACTTTTAATTACGTTTAAAATATTGTTTTGATAGAATTAAAAAAAGTATTAAAAGTAATGAAATAATGTGAGAAAACTAAAGTTTACGTTATTTTAATTGTAAAATATAACACGTATTTAAAAAATACTAAAACAGTGATATTTTACAAGGGTTGGCAACCCAAAACCTAAACATATGATTTTTCAATTGTCATTCGGGTAAAAATCTTTGGGGAACAGAATCTAGCAGGCCAAGGCAGAAAGTCAGATAGTCCCAAATAACAATAACAACCAGGTAAAGTGGACGCCGGCTTCCTCACCTGGTCGGTGTTGCTGGACAAAGACCCCCCCCCCTCCCCCACATATCTTAAATTCTCTTCCAAGATGTTATAGACTCAAACAATCTTAGTAATTATCATTGTTGAATGACCTTAAGAGCCTAATAAGTGATAACTCTAAACTTAAGTAGGTATTGCAGCTTGAACCAGACGTCAAAATGTTGGTTTAGTTTTCTGTATTCTAATTTGTTTTAATTAGAACTAGGACAAATAAAACTATGTTATCATATATTTTTAAATACAATAAAATTTAAATAAGATTATTTTTAAAGAAAAAACTATTAAAATAATCCCATTACATCTGTCACCAAGTGAATAAAGCAGTAATCCGCACGTTTTCTGGTCTGAGAGTAATCTTTGTATCCGACTCCACGGTTAATAGGCCATGATGTGAGCTATTAATATTAACCATTTAATGTGAAAATTATCATATATATTTTTATTAAATTAAAATTGTAATGTGTTTGGGGACTGAAGCTCGTACCTTACGTAGTCTTAAAAGACCTTTACAACCGCTTCTCTATTGACTGCACCGCTTGGTTCAGAGCAAAGCGCCGTGGAATTTTATTAATAGGCAATTGTGCACACAAGCAAGTTTGATATATAGTATCTACATACATAGCAGGGGAATGTCGTAGACAGCAACAGCCGCTGCTGCCGAGACGGAGGTATAGCCTGGTCATGAAACGATGGAAGCAGATATTGTTCTGAGCGTGTGTTTCTGGTTTAATAAATTAAAGACCCTATTGGTCTGTCTGATCTTCATGTCTTAGCTCAACGTTTATAACATACGGATTAAATAAATGATATAGCACAGTAATAAATAATTATTATTACAATCTATTGTAATAATTATGAACAACATATTTAAAACATTATTTATAGTACACTTGACTACCTGATGTGAGGTAAAACTAATTTTACAAAGCAAGAGTTGACTTCGATAGTCTTGGGGTAAAATGTTTTACCTTAGATCCCGATGATCGTAAGTTTAAGCCCAGCTGGTGTAGACAATTTTCACTGAGCGATCAAATTCTATAGCACATCTTACTTTGGAGGGGAAGCAAAGCCATATGTGCTATGTCAATTTGGGAGTGTCAAATAACCCTGGAAGGTTTGTGAAAATACCTCTCCCGGGAAAATTGTGAGGCTCTTTTGTTCTCGCTCATAGAAATTCTTGTGTGCTTATATAATCAGTCAATTCAGAAAGTGAACGCTAATAAATGGTGGAAAAAATTACAAAACAACCACAGGTTTTAATATTTTTATAATATATTCTTTCTTGTACCAAACTTAATATATTTTCGTACTAAAAGTAACCAAATAGTTTTTCAAAAATACGTGTAATACATAAATAACTATTTTACAATCAAGAACTCCCCCCGTCTGTGTCACCTGTAGATAACGAACTTAGGACCTCCGGGTCAGAGTCAAGCACACCAACAGAGCTTCCAGTATTGCCCTTTACAGATGAACAGTTATTTGCGTATTTATTTTGAATCTTTCCTCAAATGGTTTTTCGCTACCCTATTAAAAGTGGATTGCACGTGTGGTAATATTTACAAGCCTGTGCTGATTACTTTCACGCGCACACAGTAATAGTAATCCTTCAATTATAAAGCTTAATTGAGTAGCATATTACTTGGGCCGGTATTGAGATGATAAGGGATGGTAATCTTCCAACAATAAAACAAATTAAATAGAAAATTAAATAATACAAACAAACCCCTATAATTAATTAACCTTGGATATGAAAAAAGAGAGAAAGAGGAAATAGAGTGAGGGGAAGTGAGTAGAGGATGGAGGAAATAAGAAGATAGTGTGGGATGGGGATATGGTGATGGAGGAGGGGAGAAAAGAGTGGGGATAGGAATAATATAATGGAGAAGAGGATAAAAGAATGGGGGATGGGGATAATATGATGTAGGAAGGGAGTAAAGAGTGGAGGATGGGGATAAGAGGATAGAGGAACAGAGGAAAGAGTGGAGGATTGTGATGAGATTATGGAGGAGAGGAATGAAGAGTGGAGAATGAGGATAAAAGGATGAAGGAAGGGAGTAAGCAATGGGTTAGGGGGATAAGAGGATGGAGAATAGGAGGGAAGAGTAGGGGAAGGATAATATGATGAAGGAGAAGATAAAAGAGTGGAGAATGAGGATAAAAGGATGAAGGTAGGGAGGAAAGAGTGGGGATGGAGATAAGATAATGAATTAAGGAAATAGTAGGTGATGGGGATAAGAGGATGACGAAAGGGAGGAAATAGTGTGTAATGGATATAATATGATGGAGGGAGGAAAGATTAAGGAAGTATAAAATATAATGGAGGAGGGGAGTAAAGAGTAAGCGATGGGAATAAGTTGATGGAGGAAGGGAGGAAAGAGTGGATGGTGGGACCAATATGATGGGAGAAAGGAGGAGACAATTGGAAGGGTAAGAGAGTGAGGGAAAGAGAGAGAGTGTTGAAGGAAAGAGTGGGAAATTGGGGGCTGTGTGAAATATAACAAAACAAATTTGTCATTGACTTAATAAAAATATATATTTGTTGTGTGATAGAGCTCATATAATTACAATAAAGCAAATATATTCACATATAAAATGATTACAAATGTTTATATAAATATTTCACGGTCCAACTCCAACTCTTAAGGCACGTTCTCCACGGGAAAACATAAAGTAAAATCTAGAACACACACGAAATATTTCTCATGTGTTAACATAGACAAACTTTTGTTCGTGTTTTATCAGACCTGAATAACTTATGACCTGGGTAAATCTACAGGTTGCAATGCATATTTAAGTGAGTAAATTTAATTCACAGCTTCTGATGAATAGATAGTGAAGTTTATTTCTAAAACGTATAGCAGTGATATATATCTTCCTGGGTAACGCTAAGAGATTGTTGTTAAATTTGAGTTGGCAGGTGGTCTTGTTTGCAAAATGGTTGGAGCGTTTCTAATATCGTGGTCTGAGTAGTGAGAAATAATAATAATAATAATAATAATGATAATAATGCGCGTATTGGTTACATCATTCGTAGCCCAGTAGTATAAATACTAGCCAGTACTAATGTACCGTTGCCCAAGGGACTCCCGATTGTACTAATCGTACATCCTTTTCCTTGGAAGCTCCTTCCATGTCCCTATGAAATGAGATGATGGTGAGGATGTGTACCAGTGGAAACACAACCTAGCTTAAGCCTGACTAACTAAACTCTTGTAATTGTTGGGCTATATCCCCTTCCGGTAAAAAAAAAAAAAAAAATTCAAGGTGCCAGCCGGGAATCGAACCCGGAATCCCTAGGCTCGTATCCAGGTGCACTGACTACACCATGGAGCCGGGTAATTGTGGGGAATCATTTGTGACCTTCCCCTCCTGTTTCTTATGATTAGTTTGATTCAAAAGTTGGCACTTAAGTGAGCCATCAATTAAATAGGAGCCCGCTTCGATGGTCGAATGGTCTAAAGCAGGGTTTCCCAAATGGGGTTCCGTAAGGTAACATTAGGGGTTCCACGAAAAAATTAAATTTTTTTAATAAAATATACACATTTAGAGTTTAAAATATTTTAGGTACGTTTGTGTCTGGCGGATATTTGGGTCATGTCACATTTTCTGTAATAAACTGCGTTTGTAATTGTAATTTAGAACTTGCAGAGAATTTACTCTACTGACTGAGTGCCGCAGATGTTCATACAGAGGGACCGAAACTTCTTTGTGATTTTCTTTCTTCAAAGGACAATCTGTTCGTAGCTTAGAGATACCGTTTCGACTTTTCTTCGAGCTTTTGGAGCTTTATGTTTACTCCCACCTCTCTATCATCGGGCGTGTTCAAGTTTTTCCACGAAAGCTGATTTAATCCCCTTTTCGATAAAGGTCACTTAATCACTTAATTTTATGGTCGAGTTCCTCCACTTGGTGGGTTGGGGGGGAAGAGGGAACTAATTACTTCACTTTGGCTGGGGGGAGGTGGAAAGGAGAAGGGGTTGAATTATTCACGCCACCTGAAGGAATGGATTGTAAATATAGTGGGCTAGTTTCTACATAATATGCTTATGGTTCTTATCCAACCTAACTTAACCTAACCTTTCATGCGTTTACGAATTTCGTTCTTATTTAATTTTGTAATTTACTGTGTGAAGACCCCCTCCTTGAAGTATCGTGAAGGAACTCGACCATAACTATCAGCCTAATTATTTTCGTGGAGGAACTCGATATCCCCGCTCTGATCAACTTCCCCGACAAGCGCCAAGGATCTAACCCAGGACATCTCGATCTGTAGTTAGGAACTATGACCTCTAGACTACAAAGGAAGTCTCTTATACCATAATTACAATTTGATTAAGAGTAAAACCTTATCGTCGTCGTCCCCCTCCCCTCGACAGGCACGTATCAGGGTGCATACATTTGTTTATGGAATACGAAAGAGGACAAAAGTGTATTTGCCTTTTCCCTGGAAAATGTAACTTTTAATTAAAATGTATTTGACCTTGAACCAAGAAAATATCTCAACCATGGTAAATTTATTTTTAGCCTAAGGGTACGGCCAGACTGGGCGAGTGCGCAACTAAAAAATAAAACAAAACACATTCGTTTGGAATAAGAGGTGGCCAGACTGGGTGAGCAAGTGACAAAAAATAAAATATAACACATTCGTTGTAATGAGAGGTGGCCAGACTGGAGCGAGCGAGTGCGTCTGACCCGAGTGACGCGCTTGAAAGATAGAACTGGTTCTATTTTCCAAGCGCGCGCGCTTGAGCCGGAACAGTCCAGTTTACAGGCTCTAGGCAATATTATTGTGTGTTGGTTCATTGAGAGCTAGGAAAACTTCTCAATTTGACGTGATATTTGACTATTTTTATAATTATTTATAGGTTTAACACACTTGCTAGTATTGTCCTAATTTAATTTGTTAAACCCTAAATAATATACTGTATACATGTGAACCCGATATGTTAAAATACTTTTAAATTATAATCAAAGTAGGCCTTTACAAATAAGAATCACCAATAGCGGGGAGAGAAGATGGAAAAATCACAACAATACCCAGTGGTTTAAAACCACCCTAAGTTGACTAAGCCAAGATTCGAACCTTTGCTTCCCATCAACAACTATCGAGAGCTATCTGCTAATCACGCACTCGCTCGCTTGCCAGCTCCTTAAATAGATTCTGACGTCATCCCCCATGGCCTATGCCTGTCTCGACGTGTCGTGCCGCCAAACCGGTGCCGGAGTTGAGACTCGAAATATATTATGACGTCATCGTGGTTGCGACATTCTGATAGAGGAAGGCGAACGAAAATTGGGGGCGCAAAATGGGCAGGATTTAACATAATTACGTCACCAGGAAAAACCAGACCCAAAATATATAATGACGTCATCATGGTCACGACACTTGACGCATTACGTCAGTGTGGTGTACGGACATGTAAACCGAATCCAGGCCGGATGTACAGAGGTTGGTTTTATCTCGATGGTTTCCCACTCTCTCTCCAAGAAAAATGTGGGTACACTTCCTCTGAATTCAACCTTTCTCATCCTTAACGCACCATCGAAATTAGTTCATATTAGTATAGGCCGAACGAGTAGCGATCCACGGCGATAAAAAAATCATGTAAGAATCAGCATTGATATATTTATTATATTTTTATAAAAACATATTTTATGATTAATAAAACTCAGTGGGACGTTTTACTCCTTAAATACCACAATTTGAGAAAAAACTGATCTAATGAATACTTCACAACGGTCGGTGTTTTTACGCCACAGTTTATACAAGCACGAGGTTCATGCACACATGTATAAACAACTTCAATCTTTTGTTAAGTAGGTTCATATTTCCCATCCTTTCCTCACGAGAAGAAAGACACGTCCAACCTTATACAACTTCTAGGCCACTCCACGGTGCAAATAGCCCGTGGGGAATATAAAGCCCTCCAGCACAACATGAATGACGTCATCGGGGCGTGTTCCCGTATGGAGTCTGCCAGTAACGAAACTCTCAAGAGAAGGTTATATTTGATATTTTATTATGCAGGGCTCTGTGTTTTTTGTTTCTCCTTAGGGATTAGAAAAACTAGGCTTTTAGAACGGAGAACTCGGTTCATGCCTCGATTTCATGGTATAATTATATATATATATATATCTCATATATATATAAATATATATATATATAATTATAGAGATTTGATATTCGTAAATATTTCAAAATTATCCCGAATAGTGCTAAAAAATTAGCGTGGAGAGAGGATGAGAAAACCACAACAATAAATCACTTTTCAAAAACTACCCTCAGTTCACTGAGCCAAGATTCGGAGCCTCCTCGTCAACAACTAACGACTAACAACTAACACCTAACGAGAGCTATCTGCTAATCACGCGCTCGCTCGCACGCTTGTCAGTCTGGCCGAACCCTAGGCTATAAATGTACTTAACTATATAATAGCTTGGCTATTATATCCATAATGATATGCGCATTCGTACAGTTGTAATTTTACTACTGTCCGAATAAATCCCTCCAGAGACGAAGATTGATGAGTTGTCTAACAGCTCACGATCTTAATTGATCATTCAAATGTAGCTGAAGATTTCCGCACGGCCATCACAGACTCTGCTTTAAAATATGAGTGAGGAATAGCCCTGGGCACAGTACGACTCTTGGATAACTCAGTGGCAAGAGAAATGGCTTACTAAGCTTGAACTCCCGGGTTCAGTTTCCGAGTCCAGGTGTCATTTTTCAATTTAAAGAATAGTATTAACCTTGATGTTTTGCTATGTATGGTTAAATTATTGTTTTCGAAAAATATTTCTTCAACATTAATTTAAAGCTTTAGCCCCTACCTGAACAAACCAAATTTTAAAAGCGTATAAACCGAATGGGTAGTAAAACGCGGTGCTAAAAAAAACAATTCAATCAGACGCTAGTTTTTTTTTTTTTTTAGCATT
>CABFWB010001266.1:50648-61140 GCA_902151455.1 Timema bartmani
CCCTTCAGTAAACTACCCTTAATTTTAGGGGTAGATATCCAATTCCAAAAACCCCTCGGGGCAACCCTATGAAAACCCTAGATATCAAGTTTCAGCTCAATCGGTAAAATAGTTTAGGCTCTAGTTGGAGGTACAGACAGACAGACAGACAGACAGACGGAAATTCAAAAACCACTTTTTCGGATTCAGGAAGTCATGAAACGTCAAAATTCATAAAAATCTCGAGTTCGATTTTTTTGACGATCACCATACTTTCTCTACCTGTAAGATAGAGAGAAAGTAAAAACCCATAAAATGCAAACATATGGTTTTAATTCAACATTGATAGCATTTTACTACATTATTATTGTTATTTTATAGGTATTGATTAAATATATCAAAAGTAACAGCTACATATCACATAGCCTGACGTATGACGTGCTTTTAACGATAAATAAATATATAATTGGCTAGGTTTTTTTTAATGATTTAAGGGTAGTTTACTCATGAATGTTGTTTTAAAATTTGTAATTTTTTTCCCCCCCTTCGGTGGTCGAATGGTCTAAGAAGGCATCACTCTCGTGACGTGGAGATCGGGTTTCAAATCCCGGTTGGGTGTATTGAGGGTTGGTTTTTGCTAAATGTTTTTTCACTCTCTCTTTCTTCACGTAAATAAGGGTACACTTCTTCAAAATTTAACCTTCCGCATCCCAAACAAATTAGTGTAATTAGTAGATATGCGTCCAACACGAACGTGTATTAAGATATTCTCATTTAAAAAATCATGTTATAAAATAGTTTCTTCCTATATAAATTAGACTTTATCTAAAGTCCTTCGTGTTGTGTGAAATAAAAAATAAATATAAAAAAACAGTCGCGCATCGATAACGAGGCTCTCTTTACCAACCTTTCGATAATATCCCCTGAAAGAAGGCCGCATATATACTTACACGCTCAACAAGTCTAGGCAACAAGTTGGCAGCACTGGGCAAGGTTCCAAACAGGCTGTACTGTTGGTTGCGTGATTGCACGGCGCGCACACACTATCCGTCTCTCTCTCTCACGTACAGTGATTCACCGACTACCTGTTTTATCAACCTTCTCTGTTCCTTTGTTTGTGTTTCTGTCTCTCTCTTGAGAAATCCTTGATCCAGCGGGACCCGTGATGAACCGGCTGGAGTTGGCACCACTGGTATTGTAACGGTTCCCTGGTTCCTGAAGGCCGAGGTTCCAATCCTTCCGTTTGCACTGATATACTTTTATTTAAAGCGATGTATTTCAGCTAGTTTTTTGTTTTTACAATTTATCTCACTACCCGTCCGGGATATACGTAATACCTACAAGGTATGTACCCGCATTTGTGTGGAAGGAAAGTGTAAAACTATATAGGAAAACCACCCTCTATTTCCTTGGCCGGGATTAGAACCCTGACCTCCCCGTGACAGGTAAACCAGACTAAATGAATCTGACATCTACTCCACGTGTACACAGTTGCTTGATAGTTCCAATAGTTGTCTTCAAGTAGTTCCGATAGTTATCATCTCATCTTGACGTAGTTCCTATTTTGATGCAATTCATAAAGTTCCTATTTTGAAGTTCTTCTGGTTCCTAGTTTCAAGTAATTCCTCTAAAGTCTAAACCATATTTTAAGTGGTTTATTTGATTCCTATTTTAAGTAGTTTTTCTAGTTCCTATTTTGAAGTAGTTCCTTTAGTTATTATTCTGTAGTAGTTCTTCTAGGTCCTATTTTAAAGCCATTAATCTAGTTCCTATTCATCTAATTACTAGTTTGAAGTAATTTCTCTAGTTCATATTTTAAAGCAGAGCCTTTAATTTATATTTTAAAGTAGTTCCTCTAGATCCTACTTTTAAATAGTTATTATAGTTCCTAGTTTGAAATAGTTCCTTTAGTTTCTAGTTTGAACTAGTTCATCTTGCTTATATTTTTAAGTAGCCTACTCTCTACCCTCCCTTAAATCCTCGCGAGAACGTGTGGGAACTGAACTTCAGTCTTCTGAATGTCTCGGGTTCAGTTCTCGGCAAGGTAAAAAACCTATCATTGGTTAAATTAGGCCCTTCCACTTTCACAGCGATGAATTAACGACCGTAGAATTAGGTGTTATGCCTGTTCTAGAATTAAGCTAGTTTGTTCGTGGTTTTTGTTAGAAAATTAAGTTAGTTTGTAACACGTGTGTCTGTTCTAGAATAAATTTGTAATTCGTGTGTCTGTGGTAGAAATAATTTAGTAGATAGCCCGTTGTCTACTTTATAATAAAGTTAGTTTTTAATTTATGTGAATGTTATATAATTAAGTTAGCTTGTAATTTTTATGTATGTTCTAGAATTAATGAGGTTTGCAATTAGTGTTCTTGTTCTAGAATTAAGTTAGTAGTTTGAAATTAGTGTGCATGTTCTATAATTAAGTTAATTTGAAATTAGTGTGCATGTTCTATAATTAAGTTAGTTTGTAAGCTGTGTATTTATGTTCTGTTGATTCAGAAAAACCCCTTTAAATACAATAAATAATAATTTAAAAAATAGTGTATCTGGGTTAGGGGGTTGTTACCAGGGCAAGAAAGACTTGGTGAGACTGTACTTGTAAACCGTTCCCTCCAATTCAGTATTAAACGCACCCTCTAGTACCAATAATCATACATTCGTTTAATACGTTATTGTGTATGTGGTTTCTGGTTAGTCAGATGAATAGCGAGGTAGAGGAAGCAGTTAGTGCAGTCCCGTCAAACCTTGGTGGCCCTATTAAGGTCATATTTTAACAATCATTATGACTAAGATTGTTTGAGTCTATAACATATTGGCAGGAAATTTAACATAGTTTGGGGTAGGGGGCTATCTTGTAAAAGATAGCAAGTAGCAATGTCTCAGACCATTCTAGCAACACTGACAAGGTAAGGAAGACGTCGTCCTCGTTACTTGGGTGTATATTAGTTGCGATTATCTGACCTTCTGCCTCGGTCTGGCATATTATGTTCTGCTAGTTGGTGTTGTCTCTTCACTCGCTACGGTCAAAACAATACATTTCTTGAATTAGTCATTTCAAATATATATTTGCAATGATCAATTTGGACACATTAGTAAAATAAACGAGTAGAGTTAGGTTAAAATAAAAATTTATTATAAATAATGACATTGTGTACTACAAAATGAGATAAAATAAAATTATTGGGATATATAAAATGAACAGTGTTCATATATAGTTAAAAGTGATGTAATTTTCTTTTAGACTGCTTACACTTCAAAAATTATTTTTCTTTAACATATTACTGAATATTTCATTGTATACACCTCATTTGAATGTCTAGTTAGGGTCTATACTTAATATTAGCTCCGTACATTAATTACTCTACCATAACAATGCTATTTGAATAGCATAAAATAGCAAGTTTGACCCCTTATAAATCGTAAACTATAATTATTTGAAATCATTGAATCACTATTTATATCACTTTTTATTTATATTTATATACTATTTATATTTACTGTCGAATTATCTTAACGGCCTAATTTGTCCCTTTAAAACGGGTCCATGTTGATAATTTCCAGAAGTTTCCAAGCTATGATATTATATTATTATTATTATTATTATTATTATTATTATTATATTTGTTAGTTACGGCTATAGCCGCATCTTATAGTTGTCATTTTATAGACATTGATAATATACATCAAAAGTGACTGTTGAATATCACATGACTTTATGTATGAATACACTAAATATCCTTGCTATATATTGAATAGACAAAATATAGCTATATTTTTGGTAAAATTGCCATTCCAACCCGTTACCGGCAAACTAAACCAAACTAGACTGACACCTTTATCCCCATGTCCACCAATGTGGATCATAAATAATTGACGCTATTATTGGTCTCTATTATAGATTAAGTTAGTGTGTGAGTCACTTAATGAAAACAGAATTTGATTCAAATGTATGAGTCGGAAATCTCCAGTTGATAATTAATTCAAACAATCTGTGTTTGAAGTGTGTCCTGTGTGATAATTAAGTATATGAGCGTAATTGCAACCCCAAACGTATGCAGATTGCCCCATGATTGCGGTTCCACACTTCAACCCTTGCCCTTTCACCCTAGGTTCACTATAGGGCTGGCCATGATGAAGCATGCGCTCTGCGCAGGGATCTCGGGTTAGTGTTTCTGACACGAACCTAATAACCTGTATCTTACATTCACGAATTGCATCGCCTCATTTAGAGAAACGACCTTATATCCATTTAACTACTTTTTTTATATAACCCTGTCTTAATACGTGTTCAGGTTACACGCTTACTTATAACCGTGTCTTACTATCTGTTCAGGTTACACGCTTATATATAACCGTGTCTTACTATCTGTTCAGGTTACACGCTTATATATAACCCTGTCTTAATACGTGTTCAGGTTACACGCTTATATATAACCGTTTCTTACTACCTGTTCAGGTTACGCGCTTATAATACTATAATACTTAACACCGCGTCTTACTACCCGTTCGGGTTATACGCTTAAGTACTAATTACGCTAATGGGTTAGGAATTGGGAAGGTTGAATTTAGAGGAAGTGAACCCGCATTTGCGTGGAGGGAGAGTGGAAAACCATTTAGGAAAAACCACCCCCAGTTCACCCGACCGAGATTCGAACCTCGATCTCCCCGACCTCGGCAGTCAAGCTCAACACGACTGGCGCGTTAGCCAACTACGCCACCGAGGCGGGTTACGTGCTTATATATAACAGTGTCTTACTATCTGTTCAGGTTACACGCTTATATGATAATTTTCATTTTTAATAGGGTAGGTATGAGTAAGGAAGAATTTTAGAGGTAATCTACTCTCATATGCGTGGAAGGAGAATAGAAAACCATTTGGGTATAACCAACGTTAATAGGCCCAACTGAAATTCGAAACTCAAACTTCCTCGTCATCAACAGGCCAGTCTAACAATAGAGTGGCGCGTTAGACCGTTCGGCCACTGAAGTGGACTAAATTGAGTATTGAGATGGGGAATTTCATTCGGATAAAATTTACATCTGTTGTAAATTTGGGATCCATGAAGCACGATTTAAAAATACACATTATAAAGCCATTCTTAGTGAACTTTGTTAGAAGTAATTAGCATGCACTTGATTATATCAACACACGACTTTTTAAATAAGAAAACACAACACCCTTTTCCCCAACCGTTAATTCATCACTGTGAAAGAGGGAAACCTACATTTCACCAATGATACATTTTCGGTCAAGCCATGGATCGAACCCTTGCCCATTATCTCAGCAGGTAGACACGCAGACAACTGAGCTTATTAAAATTGTAGACATTTGAGTTAAAGTTATACTTAAAACCATGTTTTTAAAAACAAATCAGGTTACCAGCAATCCAGTATATTGTGAGAGTTACGCCTTAGACCACGCGATCATTGATGTGGGTGATACAAAATGTAGTTTTTAGTAACTTTTTGTAACTGTCAAAACCTGTTCTTCCAGCATTTATCAGAGCATATAATTAGGGCATTGTTATAATCCACTGTGTAAAAGTAAGTATTAAGCCTTGGCGTTTCTTAGATTTAAATTTTTGAATCGAATCCAAATCTTTGATTGATAGTTCTAACCGAGTCTTTAAAATTAAAATGTTTGAATAGAATTCAAATGGAATATTTCATATTGAAAATGTTTTGAATCAAAATAAAATTGAATATTTTGTAATGAAAATATTTCGAATAGAATTCAAATGGAATTTTCATGATGGAAATGTTTTGAATCGAATATTTCATAGTAAAAATGTTTCGAATCGTATTCAAACAGAATATTTTATAATTAAAATGCTCTAATTGAAACAGAATATATTTAATAACTAAAGTATTCGAATTGAATCCGAATCATGAAGCTATTATATATATGGAGGGGCTATTTTGACGCGAAACTGAAGCCGACCTTAACTCGAGGAATGTTGAGGTAAGGGGGTATGAATCATCCCGGGCGGCGCGTGGATGCTTGCATTTCCTAGCAAACAGTCATGATTATATAGACCTATACGTTATGTAACTTATATGTTATATATTTATTGTACTTAATAAACCGAGAAAGAAAATACAAGATATTTTACAATTTTCCCCATCCCAAACCGAATTATTCTGTGCATAACAGTTACTATTCTCACAATTGACTAAAGTTAGCTAAGTTACAACAAAGCTAATATGAGTTAAAAAAAAAGCGAGACTACAATACTCAAAAAATGAATACATATAAGCTTGAGCTTGAACATACTATAATTTTAAGCTAATTTATTAATATGAGTAACAACAACCTAGATTTTCGGCTGATTTGCATTTTCAGACGCTTGTTACTACCCGAAATATAAAGTAATATTTTATGTTTCTTATATAAAAATAACGCAAATTTATTCTACATTTACACCCTACTTACATAAAGTATATAAACGCTCACAATCGGGATGTATTCTAATTCAAGTGAGCGCGCGTCCCTTTTTTCCCTATACTTCCCATGTTAAACCGGCGGCCGGTTGCCACACTATGCCATAGAGAGCGGCTCGACCCGTCTCTCCGTGAAGGGGGCGTGGCTGGATTCATTTTCTCACAACGCTACAGCATAGGGATGATATGTTATATATTTATTGTACTTAATAAACCGAGAAAGAAAATACAAGATATTTTACAATTTTCCCCATCCCAAACCGAATTATTCTGTGCATAACAGTTACTATTCTCACAATTGACTAAAGTTAGCTAAGTTACAACAAAGCTAATATGAGTTAAAAAAAAAGCGAGACTACAATACTCAAAAAATGAATACATATAAGCTTGAGCTTGAACATACTATAATTTTAAGCTAATTTATTAATATGAGTAACAACAACCTAGATTTTCGGCTGATTTGCATTTTCAGACGCTTGTTACTACCCGAAATATAAAGTAATATTTTATGTTTCTTATATAAAAATAACGCAAATTTATTCTACATTTACACCCTACTTACATAAAGTATATAAACGCTCACAATCGGGATGTATTCTAATTCAAGTGAGCGCGCGTCCCTTTTTTCCCTATACTTCCCATGTTAAACCGGCGGCCGGTTGCCACACTATGCCATAGAGAGCGGCTCGACCCGTCTCTCCGTGAAGGGGGCGTGGCTGGATTCATTTTCTCACAACGCTACAGCATAGGGATGCTCTCTCCATGTTTATAATAGCTCCATGATCCAAATATAATGTATGATGATTAAAATACTTAAAATCAAATCCAAATATAATATTTTATAATTAAATATCATGCTAATTTATGGCCTATGTAATTTTTTATTAATTCAAATCAAAATTAATTTGATCAAATCTTGTCCAAATGATAAGTATATTTTAAATACTACAAGTTGAACCATTTCATATGGCCAAGTCATAATAAGTCTGGGCTAATTTCTTTGAAAAGTTAAATTATTTAAATGTTTGACTTTTATATTAGTTTAAAATTAAATTTCATAGAATCCGAATTTTGGATATGTTTGGATTGAAAATTTTGAATCCAATACGAGTCTTTCAAATATTGAAATTCGGAATTTTAAATACTAATAAGATTAAAATTCGGATTAGAATTTTCTAATATCACAATTTCACCCAGGCTTGATTCTTATTACTTTTACTTTATCTGTGTTTGCATCCAAAACAAAATATAATGTCTTGTTAAGATATTAAGAGATTTGACTATAGTTTTTGAATTAGTAGTTCAACTTACAAACGAACTTAAATCACGACTTAGTCTCATCAGAACCAACAAAGGCAAAAAAAAAAATGAAGGGTACATGGGAAAAGACGGTAAAATTAAATTTATATCAAATTGAATTAGTGCTGCCATCTGTTAGACAATCATGAGACCTTTCTAATACACATTAGTTTATCGTTAAAAAGGGTCTCTATAATGCTTAAACTAATAAAAATTGGTGCCCTTATGAGGTTTGGAATATAAAATGTGTGTAATGTGATTTCCCCTGTTGGCTACCATTCAAATGTTAAAAAGTTTTAATAAAAATAATTCAATATAAGGCCTTAAAGTACACTTTATAAACAACGTAACTATCCCTTCAGCAGTCCAACTTTACCTGGTACAGTAAGTAGCAAGACCTAACATCAAAAAATTACTAGCATCAAAACGCTCGATAGCTGGGCACTGAAACACACACACATGACTATTAAATTATTTTATACCTTGTTCAGGACAGAGCCCAGGACCTCTTGGGACATGCGTCCAACCTCCCTAAACACCGTGTACTAACGTTGCTCGTGAATGATGCAACACGTATTTACCGGCTCGTTTGTGGCAGACTTTGTGTGACCGTGTGACACGGGTCGTATTGATCGTCTCTGGGACCTGGTGAGTTCACATCACACACGTACTCTTGCCGTGGTCGAGAGTGGTTGAACCGTGAGGTTTACTTCAACACCTCTAGAGAGGCTTTGTGACCTTTGATTTGTCTGGGGAGTTAGCGAGGGGGGGAGTCGAGCCCCAAATGTGTAAAGATGATGACAAAATAATGTTAGATAGATTCCCTGGATCGTCAGGAACACATGGACCCGTCGGTAAACGAATGATTGGAGAGTCGTCATATCACCACCGCCTGGATGAGTGGTTAGAGAGGCCTGGCTGAATATCTGAGTAGTTAGGGAGGGCTGGCTGAATATCTGAGTGGTTAGAGAGGCCTGGCTGAATATCTGAGTAGTTAGGGAGGACCTGGCTGAATATCTGAGGGGTTAGAGAGGCCTGGATGAATATCTGAGTAGTTAGAGAGGCCTGGCTGAATATCTGAGTAGTTAGAGAGGCCTGGCTGAATATCTGAGTAGTTAGGAAGGCATGGCCGAATATATGAGTGGTTAGAGAGGACTGGCTGAATATCTGAGTAGTTAGAGAGACCTGATTGAATATATGGGTATTTAAAGAGGCTGGCTGAATATCTGAGTGGTTAGAGAGGCCTGATTGAATATATGGGTATTTAAAGAGGCCTGGCTGAATATCTGAGTGGTTAGAAAGGCCTGGCTGAATATCTGAGTGGTTAGAGAGGACTGGCTGAATATCTGAGTGGTTAGAGAGGACTGGCTGAATATCTGAGTGGTTAGAGAGGACTGGCTGAATAGCTGAGTAGTTAAAGAGGCCTGGCTGAATATCTGAGTGGTTAGAAAGGCCTGGCTGAATATCTGAGTAGTTAGGGAGGCCTGGCTGAATATCTGAGTAGTTAGAGAGGCCTGGCTGAATATATGAGTGGTTAGAAAGGCCTGGCTGAATATCTGAGTGGTTAGAAAGGCCTGGCTGAATATCTGAGTCGTTAGAGAGGCCTGGCTGAATATCTGAGTGGTTAGAAAGGCCTGGCTGAATATCTGAGTGGTTAGAAAGGCCTGGCTAAATATCTGAGTAGTTAGAGAGGCCTGGCTGATGGCTTAAACACACCTGGTTGAGTGCTGAGTGGTTAAGGAGGCTGACTCTAACATTCAAAATATCTTGGTTACTTCGTATTTTTTTTAATATAGTAAAGATGAAAGTTCTATAAATGTGTATCTTGTTGATCTATAATGTTTAAGATGAAAAAAAGTATTCGTTGAGTCACCAGCATATCCACAAGTATCACAGCAGATAATATACTTCAAAAACTTCAAACTATTTACTCTATTTAAGTAACTATATTAATATATTATTCTAGTCATGCATCAACACGAATCAGCTTTGAAAGCTATTAATTCTATGCCCTAATCTAGGAAATTTTAATTATTTTATATTAAGCTCCTAGTGAAATTTTAATAGAAAGATCCTTTTATAAAATCAAAGCATATATTTACGGTCAACTTTGATAGCAATTTACCATATTATTAGTATTATTTTATAGATATTGATAATATCTATCATTTTTGAGGTCTGCAGATCACATGAATTGACGTATTGACGTGAAAGTAGATATAATAACTTTTTTAAGCTGTCAGATAAAGTCTGCTAAAATTTAACCTTACTTGTTTTCAGCTCCGCAAAGGTTAGATGGCTTGACGGATTGGGTTTGAATATGGCATTTAATAATATTCATAGTTTATGAATGAAGAAATTAAAAATACAAGTAAAATCCTATCTGAATCAAAAACAAATAAATTGTACGGCGCACCACACAGAATTTCTCTCTCTTTCTATAAACTCGTAAGATTTCTGAACGGAATAATGTACATTGTATCATCACCACTCCACATAAGAACACGCATAAAATAATATACAATGATATATAATCAATGAGAAAAGAGGCGCATCTTTGTCCACCTAAGAGCATTTCAAACAGTTTAATGTCTTCCACAAGGGTCAACACTTCGTATTAAAATTTCGATTTCTGGTTAAAATTTTAACATTTTATAAGGTGTTGCAGATCTTCAAGTCATCGCATTGATATTTAATTATTCATTTATACATTTTGACCAATAAAAAATGTAAATATTGACTATTGAGTCTAAAATGGAGATAGATCATTGCT
>CABFWB010001266.1:61743-81776 GCA_902151455.1 Timema bartmani
ATATATATATAATTGCGTATAGATTGAAAATTATTGATTTTATAAAAATATGTTTCGAATAAAATATTTGTATTATAAATATATATACATATTTGTAATGCTAAGTAATTTCATATCTCAAATAGTTTCAGAGCTATTATATAAAAATGTTAATTTACGCATCAGACCGGAGCCCTTGAAGCCATTTTGCCTAAATATTGAGGGTAGCCATTTTGTTTGGAATATTTATTAATGTTTATAAATGAAATTTAATCAAAATCGTTAGAGCCTATTTTGAGAAAATCGACTTTTTCTCTTTTTGCCCTTCAGTAAACTACCCTTAATTTTAGGGGTAGATATCCAATTCCAAAAACCCCTCGGGGAAACCCTATGAAAACCCTAGATATCAAGTTTTAGCTCAATTGGTAAAATAGTTTAGGCTCTAGTTGGAGGTACAGACAGACAGACAGACAGACGGAAATTCAAAAACCACTTTTTCAGATTCAGGGAATCATGAAACGTCAAGATTCATCAAAATCTCGAGTTCGATTTTTTTGACGATCACCATACTTTCTCTACCTGTAAGATAGAGAGAAAGTAAAAATATTTAATTTTTTCAAAAAATAAGCCTTAACGATTTTTCTCAAATGTGTAGACCTATCTAGTTTTTAGAAGGTAAGGTAAAAAGTAATATTTTAAGGGTGACATACTCCCCAAAATAATAAGATGACTTCTTGATTATTAATTATTAACATCTCCCTTCTTCCTCTGACGAGTATACATACTCACTCTACTATTTTCATCTGGACGGAATTGACTTTAATTTTAAATTTACTTTTCCTTTGTTTCATGTTCTATATAAACATTTGCTTCCACTAAATGCTTTAATCTACATCCTGGGAGGAGGATTCCTACAGGATATGTTCGTGAATAAACCAAATAGTTGTAGTTGTAGACGATTTTTAAAAAAACGCGTGCAAAAACCATTCCAAGATTTTTAAAAATAGTTTTTTGACAATGTAAGAATTTTTAAGATTTACTTAACAATTTGTAGTTTTGGTTTCAATGTTATAACTTTAAAACTCTCCTAATAAAATGTAAACACATTGACCTGGGAGATCCTATCTTGGTTTGCCGTGACGTCACAGGTAGGCAAAGTCGTTAAGGTGGGGGTGTAGGGAACGCAAATTAAGGGAAGGGGTTTTGCAATTTTTATGATAAAAAAAATTTATTTGGCCAAAGTAAATAAATATTTCTCCGGTTTAAACCTAGAGTTTAGTTTTCTTCTCCTGGTGATATCAACAGTTGTTTAATATCTGTCATGAGCATAGCGGCATTAGATGAGAAACCATTTTAAGTGACAAGAAAAAGTTATCATTAAATTCCAGGACACTCATGACAGATATTCAACAATTGTTGATATCACCATGTGAAGAAAATTAGACTCTATATTTGCACTGAAGAAATATTTCATTTATTTTGTCAAAAAAAAAAAGTTTTGCTATAAGAAAAACTGCTAAATTACTGGACTTAACTCCTGTCCCCATACTCTATTAGTAGAGGATCATTTCATGTGTGTTGATAGGATAATATCAATAAACGTGACCTGCATCGGTGGCTGCATTGTCTAAGGAAGAGCTGTCCAACGCGCTAATCTCGTGTTAGCTTGACTGCCGAGGACGGGGAGATTGAGGCTCGAATCTTGGTCGGGTGAACTGGGGGTTGTTATTTCTAAATGGTTTTCACACTTCCTCCACGCAAATGCGGGTTCACTTACTCTAAATTCAAACTTCCCAATTCCTAGCCCATTAGCGTAATTAGTACTTAGGCGTATAGCTCAAACGTACGCGGTTCTAAATAAATAAAAAATATATTCCTGGACAGTGTTCGGGCCGCACATGTGTAAATTAGGCCTATACAGTAAAAACAATTAATTTTTTTTTCGTTGATACTCTTGCCAGATTTCGGTACTTTCTTTCTTCAGTGTATGGTATTTTTAATTTTCAGATAAAAAATACATATAATTAATTTTATACAATTTAAGTCTGATCATGTTTAAGGAACTCTTGGGTGACGTTATATACATATTTTTAAGCTTTTATAATGCGTCACGGGCCACCAGTTGGACAGGCCTGATCGAAGGCATCACTCTCCCAATAAACTACCCTGCAGATGATAGAGATAACAGGATTCAAATCCCGGTCGGGTGTCCTGAAGGGGAGGTTTTCCTAAACTGTTTTCCGATCTCATTCCACGCAAATGTTGGTACACATTCTTTAAATTTGACCTTCCTCATCCATTACTCCTTAGCGTAATTAGTGCATAAGCCTATAACCTGAACAGGTACTAGTAAAAGAGATAGTTTCATATCACGGATAAACTTTACTCAAATAATTTATAAAAAAATTGTCTTGGTAAATCGTATAGCTGTTAAAAGCGAGCCTTTTTACTACCTAAATCGGACTTGAATTTGCAAGCGTGCTTTTTTTTTAATAAAAAAAGCACAGCGTCTTAGTACCCAATCGCTTTGTAAGCATGCTAATGGCTTAATGAAATACGGCTAAGATTAAAGATTAAATTGACGCATAATAATAGATAATATAAATAACCATCTGAAATCTACTAAGGTCTACTAGCATTATAATTGGTCTCCCTTAACACTAAGCATTTTTTTAAAATAAGGTAGATGAAATTATTTTCAAGTCATTCATCCCATTTCTCCGGCTTAGTTCACGTCTCTTTTTTAAGTAGTATTGTCGGGTGTTTAATTACCCCTCTTAGACTTCCCCCTAATCTCAACCTTCCCCCGATACTTTCCGTCTTTTACTCACTTAGCTTGGTGTAATTAAGTTCCAACAATCAGCACTAAAAACCTTCTTCCTCCATTTAAATACTTCTATTTACAGTTTTATTCTTTCATTCGAAAAGTTCAATCTTGAAATTACTTGTTGAGAGTTTCTCTGGGCACTGCCTCCAAAACTGAATGTAATATTAAACAGAGATTGTATGCATATAAAAAATATAATGCATATATAAAGTATATACTTACATACTGTTTTCCTGTTTTGGTTTCTAGAAGAACTGTGTAACTGTTTTTTATAATTATTTTATAAAGTTCTATTAATTTGTGATCCTTTCTTCTAATTCTTTTATAAAAGTTTATTAATTGTGTGACTATTTGTTCTAAGTCTTTTATAAAGTTTAATTAACTGTGTGAACGTTCTAAATCTTTAATAAATTTTAGTTAATTGTGTGACTTATAAGTCTTTTATAAAGTTTTACTAATTGTATGAGTATTCTAATTCTTTTATAAAGTTTTATTAATCGTGTGACTGTTTCTTTTAATTATTTTATAAAGGTTTATTAATTTGGTGATTGTTTCTTCTAATTATTTTATAAAGGTTTATTAATTGTTTTACTATTTGTTCTAAGTCTTTTTTAAAGTTTTATTAACTGTGTGACTGTTTCTTCTAATTTTTTTAATAGAGATTTTTGAATTGTGTGAATGTAAGTCATATCATTATTATTTTCTAAAGGTTTTTTAATCGTATTTTTTAGGGGTTTGTTAATTATGTGATTGAATATTGTATTTCTTTTCTAGAGGTTTCTTAATTGTGTGACTGTTCCATCTATTTATTTTTTAAAGGCTTATTAATTTTGCGTCCATTTCTTCTAATTATTTTCTAAAGGTTTGTTAATTTTGTGACTGTTTGTTCTATTTATTTTCTAGAGGTTTATTAACGGCTCCTCTTGTTTGTTTTCTAGAGGTTCGAATGGCCTGTGGCGCGTCCCGTGGAGAGTCACGAAGTCCTCCAGATCCAACTTCTCCTCTACAACAAGTACTTCAGCAACAAAGTTCTGGGGACTTATGGTCTGGTACTCCAGCAGGTGGTACAGGACGGGAGATTGCAGCTGGAGGACTCCTTGCTGGACCTCAATAACAAACCTCTCAAGGTCAGGACCTCAACCACACTCCTGATCGTGATAAACACATGCAATAAGGCGCAAGTCTCTAGTCCAAAGAAAAAATACTCTCATTGCTCATATTGAATTTCTATCTAGCCTCCATATTGTGGACAAGATCGTTAAGGTGGTATTTCCTTCAAGAGTTGACTAACCTCCCAAGGCCGTAGCCAGCAAATAGTTTCAGGGGGTGGGGAGGGGTTTAGTGGGCATATCCCCCAATTGCCGGAAGATAGAAAAAAATTCTAAAGGATAAAGAGTTCTAAAAGCTATCTGATGTGTTTTTTTATGTCAACATTACCCCCTAACTGCTGGAGGCTTGGACAATTTCTAAATATTAAACACCTCTAGAAGCTCTCTTAAGTGCTTTTTATGGTAACACAGCCCCCTAATTTGTAGTTGTATCTTAATTTTGATATTGTTTGAACCATAAATAGAGCCATATATATTTTGTTCATAGAATTTCGGAGGGGGTTTGAACCCCCAAAACCCTCCCCTGGCTACGGCCTTGTAACCCCCTCATGAGAAACTTTGTCGGTTCGAGTCCCAGTGGAGTTGAGGTTTATTAAGCATCACGCACCACGATAGCGTAGTTCGTTATTCACTTTTATTGTGATCCCATGTGGCACTGACCCTTTCAGTCTGCGCTATGCCACTCGAATAAAGAATTCAAATATAGTACACTTTAGTTAGACTTTTCAAGCCTTTTAAAATAATATTTTATCAAACAGATTTCAATTCTTTGGAAAAATCTAAAAAAAAAATTAGTAATATCAGGCCAATTTTTTTTTTCTATGCACTGCATCTTACCACGCACTCGTCCTGAATATCTTCATATTTATAATGATGAGGTAAGGAGAGGAGTAGAATTATTTAGAATAAGTGCACCTACACTAGCGTGTAGATAAGATGAGAAAGCCTCCTACCCTCCCCCCACCATCCCCTGTTTCCCGGCTGAGATTAGAATATAGACCTCGCCCATCACCGACAATCGAGTATATTGTGAGTCCTATGCCTTAAACTGTGTAGCTAACTAAAAAATATACATTTAGGATACATTTTTAATATATTTCATGGTTTTCTAACAATATTGTTACATAAGATTATATTGTACTGCATCTTTATATAATATTTATAGATTATATTTAAAAAGACTCTCGCTATAGTTTTTATAGCGGAATATAAAATACAATGCAAATAAATCTTAAAGGTCAACTGCACAATGCGGAACAAAATAACTATAAAAGAGCGTTATTAACTACCGTGTTTTTTTCAAAGATAACGAAATTAGATACAATTAAGGGTAAATTACTCACACTAGAATTAAATATGAAAACTACATTACTACCCTAGTGCTTCTTTTTATAATAAAGTTTGATATGCAGAGCCTTATAAGACATTATGAATGTAACTAGTTTAGTTGCAACATCTAAATAATGCATTTAAATTGCCTCCGCATAGAACATCAATCATTAATATTTAAAATATTAATTATTTCTTAGGTAGATCTACTATTCATGGAAATTATTAAAGATTAAATAGATGTGAAAACCAGTCATTTTAATGCATTTTAATATAAATATATTCCCTAACAACTAAATAAACAAAATAATGTTAATCAACATAAACAGATTCAGAAATAAAAACATGGATAAAATTTTTAAGAAATCCAAACTTTATCCAAAAAGGAATTACTTTGTTAAAAGTTTACCATACAATCTTATAATAAAATATATATGTTTATAAAATGCAACAAACACAGTTTTATAAACATGGGTATGTAAAAAAGTAAAACAATGAAAAGTTGATGATTAACTTTTGGCGAAAAATAAAATTACAAAAAGTGTGAATCCAACTTCAGAGAAAAAAAATTGTTGTATTGAAATTAATTAGTTTATCCTGGTTTGAAGGAGACAATTATAGGGTATAATCTTCATGGAAATAAAACTAATATACTTATATCATCTAAAGATTATGTACTTTAATTCCTCTAATTAATTTTATAATTAAATACTTTTAAGAGCTAACTCTTAAGAACTGGTCTTATATGGTTAATTCGCTGAAAACAGTGATAATTACTGTAGTAGATAAAATGTAGAGAAAATATGTAATTCTATTTAAAAAAAACTTATTAAAATTATGTTTTTTAAACAATTTTTTAATTAAAAAATTCGAAATGAATAGTAAAGAAATCGCTACTAGCTAAAAACTTTTTCAAACATTTTCTAGGAAAGTAAAAATTTGAAAAGATTTCATCTTTATGTATTACCGTACTCATAATTTTAATTATTTATTAACAAACTGAAATATATTTAATATAAGTAATCCTATAAGTTAAATACAGATGATAACTGTACACTTCGTTTACTTTGAAGGGTACTTTTATGGACCAAACGATGGGAACGCGAGAAAGGGTAAATGTTTTTGTAGTTTTTATAGAAAAATAATTTTTTTGCTAAAATAAATCAAATATTTTTTAAGTAGATACATAGAGCTTAATTTTATTCGCGTGGTGATATCAACAGTTGTTGAATATTTGCCATGCGCATAGTGGCATTAAATGAGAAAATTTTTGAATTAAGAGAAAAAGTGGTCATTAAATTCCAGGACACCCTTGACGGATGTTCAATAAATGTTGATGTCATGATGTCACCATGTGAAGAAACTTGAACTCGATGTTTCTACTGGAGCAATATTGGATTTATTTAGGATTAAAAAAATATTTTTTCATAAAAACTGCAAAAACACTTAAACTTTTCTCGCGTTCCCTTCCATCACACCTTAATATATTTCAAGATAACTGAAAGGTAGGCCTACATGTCTTATATTATCATAATATAAATCGGAATTATGATAATCATCCGTAGCAAACTTTGTACTACGTCAATATTTAAGATTTAATCCATTTTATTGTTTAGTATTTTTTTAATGTAAATAATGTAAATATTAAATGTTTATCTATATTCCTAATTTAAGGATTAAGTGGAACCAAGACAAACCACAAAAGTGGTTTCATAAGATCCTTATTCTGAAACAACGCAAATGCACAAAACACTTCTAAACATAAATATATAGGATCTTAAAAATATTCTTCTCAAATTAATTTATTTTTACTAAATTAAAAAAAAATCGATGATCCGGATCCATTGGATTGTGTCCCGTGGTCTATACTATTACTGTGGATTAAAACTTTCTCCAAAAAACTAGCGCAGAACAGAAACGTGGCCACGTGACGAACTCTAACCCAATCAAAAGATTTCCGTCTCATCGGCACGAGCCGTTCCGTTAAAGTTCAACTCATCTCTACTTCATCCGCTCTGCTGCTGAGATGTTCGGCACAGGAGAACCAATCAAATCTCAGAACCAACCATATAAAATCAGTGCGCATGCGCATTTGTCAACGCATGCGCTCTACACCCAGAAGTTAGCAGACACAATCGTTGGCCTTTGTGAGGAGAAGTGAAATAGCCCGTTTATGTAAAGCGTATATATCGATGTATTGTATTTTACCACGACATAGAATTATGATTTTAAAACATCCATCAGGAGATTGATCTATAAAATATGTTTAACCACTAGAAAATAAAATACGTTGATAATCATCTGTTTTAAATTAGCGTTGCACTGCATCATGGGTCAACATACAACGTGTGAATTGATGCTCCACTCAGGCATTAGTGTGCTAAGTTTCAGCTAGGTCATCTAAGGTCTTCTGGAGGGTGTGGAAAGACACACACACACACACACACAAGGAAATTATATTATCTAGATGGTGGCTTCACTGTTTAACAATTTAAAGGTACAGAAGGAAAAGGTGGGGGTAGTCAAATTTTAACTCAAATTGATTCAGTGATGCCATATTTTAAACAATCGATATACCTTACTAATTCACTTTGGATTATGGATTAAATAAGTCTCTGTCATATTTAAATTAATTCTGTAGAAATGTAAAAGTTGTTGTCTTGCAAAAATATATGTATTATTAATTCTCCCCCCACCCCGTTTCCTCGTACCATTCATTTGTATATGATAGACCTTTAGATAAATGTGTTTTATTAAAACAGAAAATTAAAATTGGTAAGTTAGTAGGACACTAGAAGTTTTTGACGAAATAAATTGTCGTTTTATGAAATTGCTGCTTCTCCTTTGAATATTTTTAAAATTTAAATTTTTGAAAAAATTGTTGGTATAACTCTAGGGATGAGTGATGAAATAAATCACTTCATATTTTAAATACATAAATATATATTTTGAAATTTTTTTCTAGAATAATTAGACTTTCCCAGACTCTATAGAGTGCAGGCTACATACTAATAAAACCCTACACTTTTATTTTAAAGGACGAAAGCTTAAAAAATCCAAGTTCATCGATATTATTTTATCAACATAAAATCCTCGTTGAAAAGTCTCCACGTATGATAGTAAACTAATACAGCATTCAAAGTTATTCGGTTTTATTCTCATCTACATAAAGAATAATTTATAACAAGTAAATATACAAAGATGCTCATTTCTTGGCAAGTAGGGGCTGAATTAAAAAGTGTATTTAAAATAATGTTTCCAGAAGTTTCCGCTCAAACTCGGAACTTTCCGGAAGTTCCCCCTAGCTTGTTGGTTCTACTATCGTACAATGCTTTTACAGAAAACAAACAAAAAAAACACTTTTTCGCAAAGAATGCAACTGTTTCTTTGCGACCAGATCAAAAGGAATCCGACGTAGTGTTTTCTTCTTTACTTTATGGTAGACTTGAGGAGTTGGGGGGTAGTATGAGGGGCAAAGTCAAAGACTGCGTCTTCTTGGAATTCTAAAAGTTGTGCGACAAACTTTGTTTCTACTCACAACAGTTTGTCACTCTTTTAACACTCTTTTTATTCTAAGAAAATATTTTCTTTACCACAAACTTGCGATTTTGTAATTATTTCTGCTTTTGTGTTTCATTAACCACCACCTCAAACCCATCATTCTTCTTTAATCAACTATGATTCTATAAAATTATGTTATCCAACAAACTATATCTCAGTACATAACATCTGCATGCTTATATAAGAACCCCCGGGTTCGATTCCCACTAAGGAACGACATTTTTATTTTAGCTAATTTGTGTTTATCCACTTTCGAGTTAAATGAACACCCTGAAGTTTGGTTGTGTTTGTTCTAGACTTAGAATGAATTAATATCAGCTTCTTATAATTATGCAGCTACGGCCATAATTCAATGTATTTTAATAAACTTGGTTGGTTAAGAATAAATTAAAGGCGAAGGCTACACTTATTAGTATTTCTCCACAAAATATTACCAACATCTCAGCCTCAATAACTTCCTCACGGTTCCTATTTCTGAAGGGTAAATGCACCCATGCTATAAGATCAGAGTCCACTCTACAGATGTCATTGCCCGTGCATATAACTAATATATACTCGTCCTTAAGCTGTCTTGGAATCGCAGGTTTTCACGAAACTACTTGAGCTGTGAATGAGTGTGCAAGTTGTTTCCTGCTTTAATTTTCTTTTCACTCGTTTCGGTGGACGCATGTTCTAATCTAGCAATATACCAGACCACCGATGACGGTGATATCGGGGTTCGAATATCGGTCGGGTGTACTGAGGGTGGTTTTTCCAAAATGGTTTTCCATTCTCTCTCCACGTAAATTCAGATATACTTCCTTTAAATATAACCTTCCTTATCCCTAAAACCATTAGCGTAATTAGTACAAAAGCGTATATTATTTATTTATTTATTTATTTATCACCACCTCTTACTACCTGTTTGGTTTATACGCTTAAGAACCAATTACGCTAGTGGGTTAAGAATTAGGAAGGTTGAATATAGAGAAAGTGAACCCACATTTGTATGGAAGGAGAGTGGAAAACCACTTTAACCTCGATATTCCCGTCCTCGGAAGTCTAGCTCAACATGAAACTAGAGCGTTATCTAACTACGCCACTGAGGCGGGTCCAAAAGCGTATAGCTCAAACAAATAGTAAGACGCAGTGCTAAAAAAAAATCCTTTCAATTTTATATTTTATAATTATTATTAAAATGTGTTTGTATTCCAATAAATGTAATATTATATGTTGTATTCAGTGGCGAAGCGTAATTATAATTTTTGGATTAGCTGAGACATAAACACTCATAAAGAGGCGGACTTAGCGATGTCAAAAATTGGATATTTATCAAGTTATATAATACACTACTGGCAGACTATTACAACTAATAATAAAAAAAAAATTTTATACCTTCTGTGAAATATCTAATTTTGATGTTGCTATTTTTCCTTTTAAATGCACTTTTAGTTTAAAAGACAAAGCCTCAGTAGTGTTATTTAACAAAAAGTCAACTGAATCGAAAGTGTCATCGTTGATGTCTACAGCCTCTCCCTTTTTTTTTCTCTACAGTACATACACTGAGTCCTAAAATATTACTGATAGTCTGATATATATTAAAATATTAAAATACAAAATTTAAAACAACTCAATATCAGTATCAAAATCGCCCTTTAAAGACAATTCACAAACATTCACCCCCTTTATTATTGTGTGTGTGGCTAGTCAATTGGATAACATGAAAGACGATTTGCTAGTAGAGTCCCTTCAAACTGAGCTAGCCTCAGAAACAACACATAGTGCGAAGTATGCATTACCCCGCTTCACTCCGAATATGTCCTTTACGATGTAGAGAGTTTAACAATTATTTATAGCGAGAAGAATGATTTAATTTTACATCAGGTGAGACTAGGGTGTGATAAAACGAGAGCGCAAAAAAGAGACATAAAAAATGAGACAAGTAGAGATAAAGTAGGTGCATCTCTTAAGCTTGAATAAAAAAAACTGTCGTAATATTTTATGCTTTAGAAGCATAAAAAAATAAACGGTGATAAAAAGTACCTGAAAATGGTTACTGCGGGTTTATCTTTGGCGTGTTTGGCGATCATTCTCAACCTTATTCCTCCAAGACGATACAACAACATCTTGGTTTACGACACACAAACAATGCAACAACAAAACTCTTTGTCCGCTAAAAAGTTTCAGACATTGAAGTAATTCGTGGAATAAGACAAAACATTTCCACTAGGTTTGTTTTTTTTAGAAGAAAGAGAGGAGAAATAAACGAGATAAAAGAAATAAAATTAAAGAAACAAAACGAAAAGTAAAAAAAGAAAGATGGAATGTACCAAATGATCGTGCTAAGAATTATTGCAAGAAATACAGAGGAGGAGCGGGGATTCTTGGACGGAAGACGCCGTAAATCCAAGGGTGTCCATTTTATCTTCCTGGTGTGTCGCGAAGTGGTAACTAAGTCCTTTTGTTTCGGAGCAGAAGGAGCTTACATTGATCCCCGCTTCAACCAAAGTAGTCAACATGATAAAAAGTAAACACACAACAAAGTAGCCTATACCTTGGTTTCTTAAGGGGAAGGGTGATATTTTAACTCAATCAAGTTACAGTAGTATATACTTGAAAATCTATATAGCTAATCAATTTAATCGAAAGAGATCAATGCCAGCATACTCAACTGGTATGTGTTGTGATTTTTCCTCACAGTGGTTTGGTTTGGTTTGACGCATATAACATCATATGTACCCACTTTGATGACCGCATGATCTAGCGTAATTTGCGTACAACCCGAACAGGTAAGTGAACCCCAATGACACTATGTATATGTACCGGATGTTCGTTTGAAAAATTTTCATCAAATATCTCGAAAACAACGCATTGCAACAAAAAAAAAATGTTTTAAACAAAATTTGTTTGGTTCTTAGGGAGAAATAAGGTGGTAAGGTCGTTATGACCTTGGGTGGCCTAAGGTGACGTTAAGGCCCCTTTGATTTTTTTTAATGATACTCCCTATTTTTTATTACTTATTCCTGTAGATCATGTTGTGCCATTTTAAAAATTGTAGTTTTAAGCTTTTTAAAGTAAAAGCTATCACCAGAAATGAGCCTCACAAACTTCTGAGTCACCGGCACCAACACCCGGTATATACATATAGGCCTAGTAATTACGATAGTGTGGTAGGAATGAGGAACTTTGTATTCGGAGGAAGTGTATCCGAATTTTCGTGGAGGGAGAAGGGAATTATTCCATTTAGGGAAAATACCCTCAGTACACCCAACTGGGATTAAAACCCTCATCTCCACGTCATCGGCGGTTCAGTCTATCGCGAGGGAGAACCATCCATATCCAATCGTTCCCCGGCTGTGGGCCGCGTGTATTCTTGAGGAATTGGTCGGGGGGAGAAGGGCTGTATCTGAAGTTGATATGACCCTAGGGTGGGTTGAACATGTCTGCTCTAGACCATTCGATCACAGAGGTGGGTTAGTTTACCTACATCCATTATTGTTTCCCGCCTGTGGCCTGGGTCAGTTTTTTATTCAACCACCGGCTTGCTAGGCCTGTCATAGCTTCATATGCATTATAATCGAACTTAAGGCGATTGGCCCTTTTCATTTGGCATGGAAATACAGAGCCATGGAAACAAACGATTATTTTCAAGAATCTTTATTATTATGTAATTTTCTTTTCGGAAACGGTTTGTTTGAAAACAGAAGCATGTTGATTGAGCTATACTTTTTATATGCACCACTCCTCTATAATTTTAACAGTGATCAAATATCGATAAAATTGACGTTTTTCAATAGAAAACTGCCGGCTTCATAACAAAAAATTTAAAAATGTAACAACTAATAAACATCGATATACTATCTTAGAAGGGGTGTTGAAAATATTAACATAAAAATTTCACTCGTTCTTGAGAAAACTTATATTTCCAAACGTAGGATTTTTCCTAAAGACCTGTCCGGTAGCTAGCGCCATCTGCGGTTTCAGTGATCCATCTGTTCTTGTTGGCGCGGAAGGATACTTTGGTCGGTTGTGAAGCCACGCTACACCTTTCTCCCTCCCGCCCACCATCCCACAAAATAGGTTTTAGACTTGCACTCGACAGGACCAAGGACCTTAAGACTACGACAGGCCCAACATCCAGTCCTTGACCGTCAATTTATCACTGTAAAAAAGTAAACCCATATTTTCATCAATGATAAATTTTCGGCCATGCCTGAAATCGATCCCGGGACCCTTAGCTCTATAGGCAGACACGCTGCTGACTGAACTAAGCTGTCGGAGCACAGCAACAGGTAGGATTGTAAATAGTAGTCAGTATCGGCGGGAGACAGTCAGTCTCACCCAATCTAGTTTGACGATCATGGGAGGGATCAGGTATTCAAAATGAAATCACCTTATTTCTTTAATGTTGGTGACTTGCTTGTTATTGTTTGATGAAACTCAAATCGTTGGAAAACATGTGAAAGAAGGATCAATAATTTACCCAAGTAATACTGTTGATTGTTTGTTTAGGTAACACATTATTCCCGAACCATTACGGGCTTGTCCCTTGACAAATGACTGTTCATAAGGTAGCTCAGTAGTTATAAAGATCGTTAGTAACTGACTGAAACAACATGTTACACTTACTAGACAACACCACTGGTTGAGGGAAGGAGTTAGTGATGGACACTAGCAAATGAAAACTATCGATTAACTCGATAGTATCCTAATATCGACCTAGTTTAAAAATCATTCGAATTAAAGGTATTCAAACTGTAGCTTTATCTTTCTTCACCTCACGCCTACAAGTAGGAAATCAAAATTATTACGTTAAATTTTTCTGGTTCTCTTTTCATGCCTGTACGTTGTTCGCTATGGCAACATTAATAATTACGTGTAGCCATTATTTTACACACTTAAACATCAGGTATATTTTACAAGAGAAACACAGGCCTATAAATTATGTTAGATGTATTCAAATGGAATGAAACTCGATTATCCAGAAACGATCACAGTTGGAATGAAAGGTTTTTTAATACGCGACAGCTTTGAAATTTGGATGTTAGCGCACCACGGAGCTTACATACAGAGGGGTTGCAGGCCAAGTTAAAAGAGCCCTTCTCCTTGTTTATAGTCAGACAAAGAAGGCATCTAGAATCTTCTAATTTAATGAGACTTCACCATATTTCGTCAGCTTTTAGCGCTAGAACAATTATCTGGGAGTGACTTGTGCTCACAATAGTCGGAAGAGAGGTGTAAATCTGTTAACAAAGCTTAGGTTTTAAGACGGCGACAAAGAATCTTGTCAACACATAAAAAATAAAATGACCCCCAAGGTTTGTTAAATCAAAAGGTAGGATTTAATAACACATATGGATTCATTAAGTTTAAAATTATAAAATTGGCCATTAATTTGAAATATATTAAGGGTGGGAACTTTTGATTTGGAATATTACGAAAGGGAAAATCTATATCATCACCAAATTCATTCGCGTTTATGTTGATCGATAGTCATCCTTACTGGTTTGAATATTTTGCTTGTTATATTTAAAGAAAATATTCGTTTCTTTAAGGCCCACTTTTGGGGAGCAGTATTATGTATCTCCTTGCTGATCGATGGTCATCCTTATGAATGTGTTTTGCTTCCTTAAAGAAAATATTAGTTGCTCTTGGGGCTATTATTATAAATCAGGACTAAAATAAACTTGAATGATAAAACTTCCTAGTCTACTATTATTCTAAGCAAAAATGTTGTACGTTTTTCTAATGATCAAATTTTCAATACTTGTTTTATATTACGTACCATTTATTTTTTCTGTTGTCCAAATAGTTAATTTGATTATCTTGTCCTTGAGGTTATTCTCCATTTCCTCGCCCCTCCTGAGGGTATTTTGACAAGGGGTTGGCACGAGAAGAACATAAATATCCCTACAATCCCTGCCTCAGAGTCAAGCCCCTCGCACACCAAGAAACATGTCTTGGTATTCAAAACTTGATTCATGTCCCCACGCTCTGAGTTCAACAGAGAAGGGGGTGGAAAAACCCAGACGCTGTTGGTAAGGGGCGGGGGCTTTGAAGGAAGAAAAGAAAGGACTATATGCTGGTGGAGATGGGGAGTGTGAGGGTGGAGACCTACCGGGGGTAGTTTTTATTATCTATGTAATGCTCAATCGGAGCATGCTTGCTATATAGATACAATCACACATGTCTGCTATTTAGGGGCATGGCTGCTATATAGGAGCATACCTGCTATATAGGTACGGTAGCACATGTCTGTTATTTAGTGATCCATCTGCTATATATGAGCATACCTGCTATATAGGTACAATGGTATATGTCTGCTATTTAGGGACATGCCTGCTCTATAGATACATGCCTGCTATATATTGGCCCTGTTTGCTGTATGTTTTATTTATTGTCTAGGAGTAGTTGGTCTATTGGGAATAGTAATAGTTCACAACTTGTATGTGATAGCTCTATGAGGATATGTATAGCTGGTTAACTTTACAAAGTAATGAGAAAATAAATAATACCGAAACATGTATATGGATCAATAAAACTATTTTATACATTACATGATTATATTGATTTTGGCTAGAACTAATTTTCACGTCTGTATTTTTAATTCTACTTTCTCTCCTATTCATTCCCACAGTTAAATTATTTTATACAAGGTTAACTTGAATTTTATCAAGATTTTTCAAATTCATTTGCCTGTGGAACAAACTCAATATGAGATGGATTATCCCATAAAATACATAATAATATACCAGCAACTATTTGATCCTGGATAGTTAGCTTCATGCCCATTTGTAGTTTTACTATTTAAATTGTATATAGTCTTGATCAGCTAAATTACACTACTTGATTCTAGAGTGCGGAGATTTCTTCAAATTAAAATAATATTTTATACAAACACTATGTATCCATGGATATGTAAGTTATTTACTAAACAATAATGTTTAGCTTAAAGATTTCTTTAGCTATGGTTTTGAGCACTTATATTTTTTTACATCTCATATTGAAATACAATTTTAATTTGATAATTTTATGAACGATTGAAACCATCATATTTTTTCACAAGTGAATAATTCGACATTTTAAATATCCAGGTAGTTATTGTATTACGTAATTTTAAATATGACATTACATGCAGTGAGAGAGTCAGTATGATTACTTAATAATTTTTCTTTGGCAAAAAGTATACATAAAATAAAATATCATGGAAATGATAGACGAATTTCTCGGTAGATTGACGTCTCAGGAATGTATTTACGACGATAATGGCGAGGATGCAATAACGTTTAAAAATGCTTTATCTTGTTTATCAAAAGAATTAGAGGAAAATGTGGAATATCCAAACATAGCCGACACTCGAATGCACGAAGGATTCCAAAAGGATTTGGACGAAAACCCAAAGTTAAAAGTTGATCATAATATATCATTTTTTAGATCGAAAATTAAAGGAGTATATTGTGAAAGCATGACCATTGGAGATGAAACAATGCCTGATACGCTTCCATCCGATCTGATTAGGGATATTATTGGAGTTGATGAGTCTGAAATGAGTTTTGCTTTGCCAGAGAGGAGCGAGGACTTTGATGACTTCCTTTTCGCGGGATATAAATCGTTGTCTTTGAAAACAGCCGAAGAATTAGTTAAACCAGTGGATATATGTGGAATCGATTCAACACAAGAATCACCTTCTCTAGGCAATGTTTCAGACGTAATACAAGTGGGTGGTCTTTCAACAACGGAAAAACAATCGTCTAAAAATATTCCACGACCACCCGAGATGAGATTTACCCTGAACTATGGCGAGCCTTCTGCTGAATCAAATGAAATAGAGGTGAAGATTAGTTGCGAATGGAAACTTTGCAGTTTTGTCTGCACAAAAGTCAATTATTTAGTAGAACACATCGCTAAACATACAAACCATCGACGGCTAAGATCGAATGAGGGAGGTGAAAGATTCTACACCTGCCGTTGGATGAACTGTGAAGCCCGGATTGAAAGCCGCGAAGAAATGACACGACACCTGTACTTCCACGCTTATCATAAACATCTCAGTCACAAAGGGTCGTGGATAATCCGCAGTTTACGCGGACCACGTTGCAAAATAATTGGAACCAAATTCTCCTTCCCTGATCTAAAGACACCTTTCGAGTGTTCATGGGAGAATTGCGAGCAGACGTTCGACAACCCCTTCGTCTATTTTTCCCACGTGAATAAACACGTCTGGAACATCCCTCGGGACCTCTCCGGGGTGAATTGCCGTTGGAGAGGGTGCTCCTCCAGAATACGGAACTTCTACAAACTTAAAGAGCACTTGAAAACGCATACGCGTGAGAAGAAGGCGGGCTGCCCGAGATGCGGCGTCCTATTTGCTACCAACAGGAAGCTCTTGGAGCACTGTGAGAGGCAGCTTCCCACCACGGAGATGAAGGAGAACCAGTGTCTGCTGTGCTTCAAGGTCTACCCATCCCCCGGAATCCTAAGGGACCACGTGAAGCTTCACGTTCGCAGGCACAAGTGCGGGTTCTGTGGGAAGATGTGCGTCAATGCCACCACCTTGGCACAGCACGTGAAATATAGGCACCAGGATGGAAGACCGTACCGGTGCGACCGCTGTAGCCACGCCTGCAAGAGCAGAAGTGATCTGAAGAAACACTTCCTCAGGCACCAGAGGACGGAAGGGAGCGTGTCTCTCCCTAGGCCTAGGGGGAAACATCGCGGGGTTGACGACGGCGTGTCTCTGTTCAGTTGTCACCTTTGCTCGAAGAGGTATCGGAGAGGTAGCATGCTATCTGTCCATCTTAGGAAGCAACACGGGATAGAAAGACCCTCCGATATGAGCAGGCTAACTTACAGGAAGGAAGACGATGGCTTCTTCAGGCTCATACGTGAGGACTTCGTGTGCGTCTTAGAGGTTGGAAGTACGGGGGAATCCTTGGAGTGTGGGGAGGAAGGCTCTGAAAGTATAGCTGTGTGTCCTACCAAACAAGTTCAGCCCGACACGCCAAAAGACAATGAACTATATACAAGACGAACAACCCCCCTGTTGGAGACGGGGCCGTGTCGAGCAAACAAGAAGAAGAGTAATGTGGTCTATGACATCGGGGAAATCAACGAGACAATCTGGCTTTCGTGTAAGAAATCGAAAAATGTCAGCGTAAGTGAAACAGAACGTTCACTTCGGAGTTCCCTTTAAGAAAAGTTTCCGATTAATATAACGGCATGTGGCCATATAATTGGTGAGGTTGAGTCTTTCCCTTGGACAGAAATAAATTGCTATTTAAGGTACCTGTATTTGTTGTTTTTATAACAAAACAATTTAGGCCAAAATAAATAAGATATTGGCCCAGTAAATATTTTAATTTAAATTTCTTCACATAGTATTTTTTTAAGTAATCTCTACAGTTTCTGAATATTTGCGGAATTTAAACAGGACTTTTTTTGAATCGAAAATGATTTGTTTTTTTATATCAAGATAATTATTATAATCATGAAAAAATCGGTCTTGAGATTATGATGAATCCTTGAGTTTTTTATGAACACAAACCCAAAAAAGTTGATTTTACAATTCTGTCTGTCTGTTTATCTGTCTGTCTGTCCCAGTCACGGATCCGAAACGGTTGAAGCATTGTGTTCAAACTTGATATTAAGATTTTATAGGGCTACTTTAGGACTTTTTTAATCATTTTGATCCTAGCCCTCGATTTAAGGATAGTTTACTGAAGATAAATTTATTGGAATTCCACATTTTTAGAAAATGGCTCTAGCTATTTTGTTTGAAATGCATATTTAAGATATGTTTTGCGTGACAAATAGCATCGAATCATTGGTTTTTGGTCAAAAATTTATTTAAGGGTAGTCTATAAATGGTAAATTTTGAAAATTTGAAATATTTCGAAAGTATCTCTAATGATTTTGCTTAAAATGTGTTTCTGGGGATTGTGTGGTATGACAAATAACACTGTATACTAGGTTTTGGGTCTAAACATTCATTTATGGGCCATATATTATTGAGTGATTTTTCAAAAATTTTGGAATATTTTGAAAATAGCTTAAACAATTTGGTTTAAAATGGGTATCTTGGGAATGTTCGACATGACAAATAACAATTTAAACTTGTTTTATACAAAACAGTAGAATTACGGTCCATAATTCAGCGTTCCCTTCCACCTGAACTGAAATAAATAAAGGTGGATAAAAAAATTACCAAGTGTAAAATACACACTGAATTTTGTAATGAAAGGTATTTATTTTCCCTACCATAGAGTAGAGTTCTGTTAGGAAAAAAAACACCTTTTTAAATTTTCTTCATACCGAAATGAGTATATACCTCACCTTCGTGTGGCAATACCGCTGTATTATTCACCGTATGACTACGTCAGCTGTCAGGGTTTCTATTACTATCCCTTCTCACCCTCTCAAACCCCTGCATTGCTGCCAACCTCCATCGCCACGAAACTAATGGAGGACATTCTAGTTGATGACGCGGGCGGAGAAAACACTCAATTACTTGTCACAATCTCGGCTAACACACATCACGCGTGCGCAGTAGAGCTCACCCTATTAAACTCTCGTTGACCCTGACTCGTGTTGAGGCCAGTAGCCTACACGTAGGATCGTTTACAAACAAGCTCTTCTTAACCTAAAAACTCCCTATATCCTCGGATGAATTGTGAGGTCTCGCCAATCACAAAATTAGATTTGGGAAAGGTACAGTAATATTACCATGTTCTTCTCTCCTCCTTGCTGATTGGTCGAGAGGTGACCGTAATTGTTTTACTATGTAAAAAAATATATACATTAATTTTAAGCTCGTCTTACTACCCATCTGGGTTATACGCATCATATGTACCAATTAAGCTAGTAAGCTAGGTGTGAAGGAAATTGAACTTCTAGAAAGTGTACCAGGATTTACGCGGAGAACTTGGGTAAAGCCATTTCGGAAAAAAAATAAACTCGGTACGTCCTACTGGTATTCGAACCCCAATCTCCGCGTCATTGATAGTTCAGTCTATTGAAAGAATGACGACGTGGACGTGGACGTCTTTTGAGGTGCGCACTGCGGCCTTTTTCGCGTATTCTATCAATTATGTCTCTTAATCGTTTATAAGTTATACATTCTCAAACTCAAATGGTATTCCTGCAATGTGATAATATGTTTTGTTAACTGTTGAAATGCTTAGTATTTAGAACTCCATTTTTTAGTGATTTTCTATTAGAATTTGCAATGCTTATTACAGAGTGGGGGGGGG
>CABFWB010001266.1:81789-92322 GCA_902151455.1 Timema bartmani
CCTGTCTGGTATATATATATATATATATATATATATGCTGTTGAATTTAAAAATTAGCCAATATCCACGGAGAGAAAACTCGAGGAAAAGTGAAAAAAACTGTTTCTGTCAAATATTTTAACATTTATATATCATTTATTTAAAAAAAAGGTATTACTCTATGAATATATATATATATAATCAATACATAGATAAATTGAAATTGGTTCTCGTTGAATAAAAAGGAAAAAAAATACTAAAAACCGCTCGCTTCCTCGTAGCTTTCTAATAAGACAATTAACATGTATTTAATGTAATTTTGGCAGAATTTACTGTACATGAAATGTGCGGCCTTACGAGTAATCCGTGAAGTGACGTGGGGTGCGGCCCTCACTGTGTCTAAAGGTTCCCCGCCCCATTCGACCACCACATAGGGGGTGCTTTATTGTGTGTGTGTGTGAACCGCATCCTACTACCCATCTGGGCTATCTGCATATTTACAATATCGGGCTAGGGATGAGGAAGATAGAATTTTTAGGAATATACCCACGCTTTAGGAGAGGAGTGAAACAGTTTGCGGAAGGGGAGGATAGGTACAGTAAGAATTCGAATCTTGACCTTCGTACAACTGACAAACCAGACTGAAACATGTATCTTAATTTGTGCGTTTCTCTGTGAGTGTAACACTAATGGTTAGAATATTATTATTATTATTAGCACCGCGTCTTACTACCCGTTCGGGTTGTACGCACTTACGCTAATGTGTAATGGTAGGGTGAATTGTGAGATGAAATGGAGTACCTACAGCTTAACGTGGGATCCAAACCACGGTTGAGGCCTGGCATTCCACACATTCACAAGTTGTGATTAGTACACGTCTTGTCAGAGGTGAAGGAAGTGTTTGGAAATCAGATAAATCTGTGCCGGGACCAAGGATTGAGCCCCGGGCCTCCAGCACAGAGGTCTGACACCTTACTCCTAGACTACCAGGTCTCCCTGATGGTTAGAATTTATGAAGGATATCTAAGAGGAAATGCATCAGAATTAGAGTGAAAATAAATTGGGGAAACCACAGCTACTACCATTCACAAACGGCAACCAAACCTGCTACTGGGGAATTTTGCCAAAATATGTTTCAACCTATTTTCCAAACATTTTTAGATAATATAAATTTTTACAAAGTTTTCGATCGTCTATAGGTTTGTGGGTCGTTTCCAGGGGAATCAAACCGTAAAAGAATTGTGCCAGTAAAATATTCCCCTACCTCAAAAACAATCTGACTAACCCCATAGTAAATATGTCCCCATTAAGGAAAGAATGAATGTGTATTGAATATAAAGTTTGCGTTTGTTACTTAAATACGTTTTCAAATTAGTGATTTCTAAGCTATCTTTTGGAGTGGGTTGCATTTAGCTTCTTGTATACGTGATGATAATACTTCTCCTCTTCCACTGACGAGTATACACACTCACACTCAGGGGCGCACCCAACTGTGAGTTTCCGCCCTCCATCACCACCCTCACTCCCAACCAAGAACGAAAATCATATGAAGTAGAGTTAAAATATTCAGCACTGAAGATGTATCAAGTGTATAAGTTACATTTTAAGAGCAGACTTACTATTTAATCATAATATTTAAAAGGTTTATTGTTATGCGCAAAGTTACCATTTGGAAGAAAAAAATAACACAAATAACAGTGTATTCAAAACCACCTACATTATTTAAATCGATGCCCTTAGTTACTAAAACAACTCCAAATATGCTTTTAAAAGCATTTAATATTCGTAAATGTTCTCGATCTCCAGTGGTAAGGGGGCTACGACCGCCCGACCACCCCACCAACCCACCATCTTCCTCGAAATTGTATCATGGATATAGTTTTGATTGAACGCTTCCCTCAAAGTATATTTCTGGTTGCGCCACTGACCCCTCTATTATTGCTACTGGACATTGACTTACATTTCAAAATAAATGTGTTATTATTCCCTGTTATTTGTTTCTACGGATGTTTTTGATCTACTTCCTTGTAGGAAGATTCCTACTGGCCATTTTCATGAATGAACCAAAGAGCCTAAGTTGTAAAGAGTTTAAAAAAATACGTCTACCAAGAAATTACTATAAGATTTTTTAAAATTGTTAGAGCTTAGAATTATTTTTAGATCTATTTAAGAATTCGTGGTTTTTGTTTCAATGTTGTGTCTTTAAAACTCATCAAATAAAATTTAATTACACTATCATGTGAAATTTTATCTTGACTTGCCGTGACGTTACAGGTATTCAAACGTCCTTTGACGGAAATAAATCATTTATTAGAACAGCCCCGCACAAGAATTGGGTGCCTCAGAGACAAAGCACGAACCGCAACTGTGTTTTATACCTCGCGAGGGAATTGTATGAATCGTAAGGAGCTCTGAAGAGTAAATAACTTGAGATGTTATTGAAAATAGTTTACGAAATCGTCGACAAATTCATTTGAGTCAGAAATAATAGAACTCAATCATTTTCAAAGATTATCTTTAAAAGTTTCTATAAAACTATCTATATAAGAACTTTAGGTACTGTCATGAATCGAAGTCAAGACTTTTATATCGTTGAAAGGCACCCTCTTCTTTACTGTTGTGGTCTGATAGGCTTCAAGACAGCTCAGAGCGATTTGAGAAGAAAATACTCAAGCCATCTCTCTATATTACTTTATCTCTCTCTCTCTTTCGCAGAACGATTCGATGGAAAGTTTTGGAGTAGCGGTGTTAGAATTCAATTATGTACTTACAGAGGTTCGACTTTAGACCTCTCTCTCTCTCTCTTGAGATCACGTTTCACCTCCATCTATTTGCTCGTTTTAGGCGTGGGGCAAGTTATGTCAGATAAAAAAGTACAAAGAAAAACGTTTCACTTCCATCTATTTGTTCATTTCAGGGGTGGGGAGTGTTATATCAGATAAAATAAGACACGAAAAGAAAAATAATACGGTCTTTCTCTCTTATGTATCTGAAAATAGATACTTTATTAAAACAAGTAATATTTGTGAAACGAAATAATATACATGGTTGCAGAAACACTCCACCAAAGGGCAAAAATAAAATAATATATACTGTTACAGGTAATTGGAGAAAAGAGGGACATTTCTGTCCAGGAAAGATCATAAAAATCTATTTCATATTTCAAAGATCTTAAAAAAACAAACATATAATTTATAGTTCAGAATATATTTTTTTTATAAACACATATTTTAAATAAATGATTTTTATTTTTTATGATTCTATCATTATTATTGTTATTATTAGGTGTTCTGTCTTACGACGTGTCCATTCCTTTTGTCAGTGAAATTTAGACCTCCAATGCACCCTGTACTCTGCCTCCTCCTTTAGCTACCAGAATTTTCTTCTTTTCTTCAAGTCGTCTATTATTCGAAGCCTTCTTCCTAAGCTTTTCTTCCCCTCAACCTTTCCTTCTATGACGCCGTGCTGAAGAGATTTTCTCCTAAGGATGTGTCCGATCCAGTTTGCTTTGCGCCGAGGAATCACATCCAAAATGGCTCTCTTCTCACCCACTCTTCTTAGGACTTCTTCATTTGTCACCCTGTCTGTCCACCTGATCTTTTAAATAATACTACAACTTAACAACGATAGGTTATTTTGTATCTTAAAATTGTTTGGTTACGCTTGTGTAAGGTACCCTCAAAATTATTTTCAGGGGAAAATGAGTACCACCATTTTAAATGAAATGTTATTCACTGTCTATATACCAAATCTAATCAAAATCTTTAAAGCAAGTTTTGAGTAAATCAATTGTTTACTTTTGTTGTCCTTGCAATTTATTCATCCTTACCATAAAAGTAAAGGAAAAATTTAAATATAAAATGTAACTATGATTGAATATTTGACAATATTTAGTATTAAATTAATTTCAATCATATTTCTCTTAGAATGTTTGCAGGGAACAATTTTTATATTTTTAAAAAAAGAAGACTAGTTTGAGAAATGACTTACTAATGAAAACTATTTATCTACTTACACTCCCCTACACTGTTGCACAGTACAGTCTGATATAGATATAAAAAGGAACTTATTTTGACAGTTACAAAAGCTCTTAAAACAATTTTTATGTTCGTACGTCAAGATAGGTTAATCTCACTTTTCATTTATAAAACCTAGACATAAACATAACTTTATTTTTTTAGCACTACGTCTTTCTACCTGTTCAGGTTACATGCCTGTGTAGGCTAATTACGCTAATGAGCTAGGGATGAGAACGCTTGGATTTATAGTAAGTGTACACGCATTTTCGTGGTGGGAGAGTAGAAAACCTCTCCTCCCTCAGTGCAGCTGTAATAACACTATTGCTATTGTGAAATGTTATCAATTTTGACGGTAAAAAAGTGAGTGTTTTCTTAAATGTTTCACCCTAACAAAACCCTGCTGTACAGAATCAATATTTCATCGAGCAAATCTTCCTAGGGTGTTTATTCTCACGATAATTCCACGTGCGTAATAATGATGAACAGTGAAGGGAAGGAGCTAAAATATTTAAAATTTAATTAAAACGGGAAAAGGAAGGGGGGGTATTGATTGCTTGTAAAACTCATTGGGCTGCGTACTGAAAGCGCACTGACCGAATTTATATACCTGCCTTTGAGTATATCAGAATCTCACGAGATAGTTGCATCGAAAGAAAACCAATGTTTGTAGTTTCTGAGACACATGTGGCAACACCACTTATTGGATCGTTCACGAATGACACATCTCTATTTCAATTTGAGGTGTATTGTGTTTGCATTCCAAACAACTTAACCAAGCCTAACTTAACCTAACTTAACCTAGCCTAACCTAATCTAACCAAGCCCAACCTAACCTAATCTTTCCTAACCTAGCCCAACCTAAACTAACCTAACCTGGCATAAACATGTAGTTTTATTATTTTATTGTAAATTTTGTAAAGAGTAAAGTGGTTGTTTACAATAAATGTTTGCCATGTTACCACATTATGCAGTTTTTCCACTGTGTCCATATATTTGCGCGCTTTTGTGCCGGTTATATAGTGCTCAGAGCGCCTGCCTACTGACCTAGAGGTCCCCGGGTTCGATTCTCAGCTGGTACACGGGGATTTTTCTCGAAAGGGGAATAATTCCTATGATCAACATGGTTTTGTTAATTAGGCTTAAGTTAGGTTAAGATCTTCATTGGTTTCACCCCGTCATACTCACTATCATCATCACCTCATCTCATCGGGACATGGAAAGAGCCTTTACGGAAAGGATGTACGATCAGTACATTCGGGAGTCCCTTGGGCAACAGTACATTAGTACTGGCTAATCTTTCCACAAACTGAGCTACGAGAGATGTAGCCTGGACACGCCATTATTATTATTATTATTATTATTATTATTATTATTATTATTATTATTTATTATTATTATTATTATTACTATTATTATTATTATTATTATACCTTATATATACATATACACACACACACACCTTAACTGACTTTACCATTTTGGAAAACGTTCAACGGAAATTTGCTGCTGATTGCTATGATAGATTATTTACTAAACAAATTTATTATGTTTATGACAGAACTCAAAACTGTTTTTGGGCTCCAAACTCTCTTCTAACGTTCACTTTATTGTAATGAATTTTTTTTTGTATTTAATATTTTCAAAACTATTTCTTGTTAATTTGCCCTTAATTCATGTCACTTCTAGGGCCTCTCGTAATACAAAATTATTTTTTCTCAATAACTCTTACAAGGTGAGCCTTATAGGCCTTTGTATCCTTAGCGGCAAATATAGGTTTATCGAATTCGACTTTTATCACAAAATAAAAGCCAAACTGAGAGAGTTATTTAAGGAAATCCCATATCATGAATGTACCCAGTACATGTAATGCCTCTAATATTTAGATTTGCATTATTTTGCTTACTGTTTTTACTTTTTGAAATTACATCAATGCTTATTAATTCTCACTACCACTCTTTATTAAGGTAGTTTACTATTATTATAGTTTTTCTTATCTTTTGGTATATATTTATTTGTATATATCATTACCTAGCTAATCCGACACCTTAGCTCAGTCGGTAGCATGTCTCGGGTTCGATTCCTGCCATGGCCGATAAATTTATCATTGGTTAAGTGTGGGTTTACCCTTTCACAGTGATGAATTAACGACCGGGGACTGGATGTTGTGCCTGTCCTAGTCTTAAGTTGGATTATAAGGCATGTGAAACTATGACAGGCCTAGCAATCCGTTGGTGTAAAATATATGACTTGAATAAAAAAAGTTACCCAGGCCACAGGCTGGAAACAGTAATGAATGTGAAAAATTAACTAGCTATTGTCTATTGTCTTATGTATTTATGTTTACATGTCAGGTACTTGTGTACTTATCATTGCTGGCCTGTTTTAGGTATTGTGACTATTGGTCAGCACCATAATAAAGGAAATTGAAATTGAAAAATTGAAAATTATTATTCCTCTTGTGTGCTTTCAATGTTTTTTTTGTTTGTTTTTAGCACCGCGTCTTACTAGCCGTTTGGGTTATACGCTCTTTCAATGTCATCCAACTCGTTGGACGTGGCGTTTTGGTGGTTTCTTTTAAAATAGATGGATGGCTGGGCTACCTTGAGTGAAATTCCTCCTCCACCTAAAGAATATAGTCCACCAACCTCCCCCCCTTCCCCACATACAATCTGTGTATTTTCGGTGAGACAGCCAGAGGTATAGTCTGATTTAAATAAGAAGGAACTAATTTTTAACAGTTACAAAATATACTATATCAAATGGCATATATTCATACGCCAAGTCATGTAAGATACATGTGTTACTGTCACGTGTGGGTTGAGGAGGAATCTGTAGAGTGTAACGAATATGGAACAGAATTATTCATCGACCCGTCGTAGTTTATCTTTGAGCCTGCAAAGCCTCTTTGCCTGCAACACATCTCCAAGCAATAGGAAGGGGGATAGGGTGGAATATAAGGGGTGTCTATGAGTGCAGGCAAGCGATAAGGTTGTTCTCCAAACAAGAGCAAACAAAGGCGGAACAGCGTGTTCATTATTTCTTTGATAAACCATGTTAAATTAAATCAAACAAAAGAATATCAAATTTGAGTACAGATTTTCTCTATTAAAAACATATTAAAAATTAATATTTATTTTAAGATAAAATAAAACTAAGGTTTTTTTCCCCCGGATGAAATGTAAGAAAAAATTGTTCACAAATTCTTAAATTCCCTACGGGTGCAATATGGCGTTCGTAATTAAATTTAGAAGGTAATACTGAGACTTTTATACCGTACATACTATTAGGTTTTTGTCATTGAAAAATTGTTCACATTGATAAGATAATCCTAGAAGTAAAAACTTCTACTTTTTAACAAAATAATTAAAATATAGCCAAAAAATATCACATTTCAAAAATACTCAAAAGAGAAGCCGCAATTTCAGGAAAAGACAATTTTATTTCAACAAAAATTTTCTCAAGTTTTACCAAACCCATTTTACTTAATAAGAAACCGCTTCGGTGGCCACGTAGTCTAACTCACTAATCTCGTGTTGGACTAAAATGCTGAAGAGAGGGAGATCAGGGTTAGATCTCGGTCGGGTGCACTCCCCCCACGCAAATGTGGGTGTACTTCCTCTAAATTAAACCTTCCTAATCCCTAACCCATTAGTGTAATTAGTACACAGGCCTGTAAACCGAACGGGTAGTAAGACGCGATGCTAAACAGAACAATTAATGATAATATATATTACTTTCAATCAATGCTTACAATGATAAATATTTTCTTTTGATATTACAAATAAATGTTTGTAAGTAAACTGGAGTCTACATGCCCACTTGATCATGAGTAACCTCGTCACGATCATCCCTGCTCTCCAGGGACACAACCGAGGGGATGGGAGCGGCTACACTCAAAGAGCCCACGTGACGCATACACAATTTAACCCCAAGAACGACACAAAACATCTTCTCGCCGCGAGTCGCATGATAAACGCCTGAAAATTAATTCTGTCCCCAACCCTTCTCCTCTCCTTCCATCAAAAGAAGTAAACCTTTCTCCCTGGGTGGGCTCTCTTCCCGCTCTACGAAGCCACTGTCTACACTGCAGAGGTGACCAAACAGTAGATCGCGATCTAACGGTCGACCGCAGCCACTAGTTTGGTCGATCGATTAAAAAAGACTGAAAGAAAGAAAATTAAAGAGAGGGTTTGTAGATTTTTATCAAATCAACATTATAAAATCGAAATCTCGAAACTGTTTGACGTATGACCATTTACAATAATTCTGCCTTCGTTTATGACAGAATAATTACGAATTCGCATTCAACAAACTATCTTAAGGTTATGCGGAGTCATGCATCAACTTCTGAGTCAAATGTTTTGTGAGAAAATATCTTTTTCAGGGAAATTATATTATGTTGATTAGTTTTTTAAAAAAATCTGTTTCAATGTGTGAAAGGACTTTAAATTTTTGTATGAAATATAATCTTACAACTAAAACACAAAATGGGTAATTAATTTTTTTACAAATGAAACAAACAATATAAGCCTACGGTTCCGTAGTAGATCGCAAAGGATTTTTCTTCTCTTGAGTAGATATCTAAATCAAAAAGTCTGGCCACTCCTGGTATACAGTGCTCAGTGTTTTTTTAATCATTTGAACATTTTTTTTGCTATTCAAATACTAATTTGTGAACATGGTTTGGTTATTTAAAATGTTCTAATATAAGAATAGAAACTCTATGTATGGAGTTTAAAGTAAAGTATTTATTTGTGTAACCCCCTTTAATGGTACTTACCCTCACCAGTGATCCCATAGTTTAAGGGGTCAGCCTTGCAATATACTGGATTGCCGGTAACGGGAAGATCGTAGTTCAAATCCCAGACGGGTAGCATTGTCGGGGATTTACCAACCAAAATAATATACTTTCTTTATTTCTGCCCCATTAAACTAGTTTTTCGGTGGTCCTTGTATGAGTAAATTGGAGCTCACTACAAGAGTTGTCTGAGGCTCACTCACAATACAAGGATTATTTCATTTATTTATTTTATTTTTATTATTTGTTTCAGGTATTTAACGTGTACTTTCTGAACCAACTGATTATATCAGCACACGACTTATAAACTAACCTAAATCTAGAATAGACACAACATCCAGCCCCCCGGTCGTTAATTCATCACTGTTAAAGGTTAAACCCACATTTAACCAATGATAAGGTTTTTGGCTCTGCCTGGAATTGAACCCGGAACCCTCATCTCAGTGGTCAGACACGCTACTGGCTGAGCTAAGGAGCTGGACAGATTATCCCATTTAAACGCAATGCAATGGCAATATTTCCCTCTTAGTGAATCCAGGGTAAACGTGGGATCAATATAATAGTCATGTCATCCTACCACTACCATACTCTGTAGGTCACGACATCTTACAGCCCCTGTAGGCAACCTGCAGACCAAATGGCGTGTGGCGTGAGTTATTGACGTGCTACTGGCTTCCTGTACTAGAGGCAGTAATTGACTGGGGACAAGTAATGGAGCCTACATGTCCCAAGGGTGCGGGAGTATTTAGCAGCTCGAGGGGTGGTTTGGAGGGTGGGAGTTGGGGAGAGGAGGATAGGGGGATCTTTGGAGTGGCAACGTTACGAAATTATGATTGGACGAATTCTGTTTTGTTTTTAACAATAACAATAATAATGACATGTCTTGGCCACAACAATTTGTAACTCAGTTTGTGGAGTCATTATCCAGTACTAGTGTACCATTGCCCAGGGGACACCCGGATGTTACAATCGTACATCCTGTCCGTGGAGGCTCTTTCCAAGTCCCGATGAGATGAGGTTATGGTGATAGTGAATATGATGGCGTGGATCAAATCAAGATCTTAACATAACTTAAGCCTAATTAACCCAACCCTGGCGACCATGGGAAAAAATATAATCTCTCGGTACCAGCCGATAATCAAACCCGACACCTCTACGCCAGTAGCCAGGCTCTGACCATTATATCATAAGGCTGGTAGACATGTTTCATTTGTGTTTTTAATGTTACAAAGTGGAACTGAGCAGAAAGTTTCACTTTTGAGGATAGTTCTGAAGTGAATTAAGCTCACTGAAATTAGCGGTTCCCTTTGGTGCTTCAGTCGTCCGTAAACTACAGCTTGTAGCGCAGTCATTCATGATATACACAGAAGCCAGTGGCGTGTTGGGGATTGTCGTTAGGGTAAGCAGATCCCATTAAAGTACCTGTGATATAATGACCTACTTCACTCTGTCCCCGTGTGATTAATCATACATAGGCTCTGTTCTACACACCTCACATGTAAGTATATTGTGTGAGTTGTGTGAGTTGTGTGAGTCAAATGGGGACAAAGTGGGTGATAACATATATTCCCATTGAGGTGTGTAGAGCAGAGTCTATGTATGATTGGTCAAATGGGGACAGAGTGGGGGATAACATACATTCCCATTGAGATGTGTAGAGCAGATCCTATGTATGATTGGTCAAATGGGGACAGAGTGGGTGATAACATATATTCCCATTGAGATGTGTAGAGCAGA
>CABFWB010001266.1:92795-109674 GCA_902151455.1 Timema bartmani
CCCCCCCAAACTACACCTAGAGCTGCTAAATCCTCCCCCACCCCTCTCGAAATGTAGGATCCATTACTTGTCTCTATTTGACCAATCATAAATAAGCTTTGCTTTACACCTAACATGTGAGAGTATGTTAACACCCACTCTGTCCCCATTTGACCAATCTTACAAAGGCTCTGTTCTACATACCTCACATTGGAATCTACATTCATTTGTACCCGACCAATGAGTGTTCTAGTGACTGATGAGAAAATATCATAGGTACGGTCTAAACTAGCTCTGCTTACCCTGGTGACATTACAAGACACGACATTGGCAATGAGTGTTCTATTGAGGGATGAGATCATATCACAGGTACAATGAAACTAACTTTACTTACCCTGGTGACACTCCACGACATGACACTGATCATACCAATTTTATATAAACATTTTTATGTTTATTTTGAGGTATTTAACGTGCAATTTCTGAACCGACTGATCATATCAGCACACGAGAATTTCTATGAACGCACGCGAAAGTGCCTACGAATTTTGCCGGGATAGGTATTTTCACATAATTTCCAGGGTTCTTTTACATGCCACAATTGACATGGGACAGACGGCTTTACTTCCCCTACGAAGAAAGATGTGCCACCGATTCTTATTGCTCAAGGAAAATCCATCGACCTCAGCTGGGTTTAAACCCAATGACATCGGGTCCCGAGGCGAGCACTTAACCCCAAGACCATCGAGATCAACGATATAATTACACAAGAATAGCTATTGTCAACAGAGACAAATAATTGGAATAATAATGCAAATTGCTTGGAGCTATGGATAAGTAAAGTAAGTAGTTTTGTTGGACTAGGGAAATACCAAACGATGAACCCCCTTTTCAACCCACACACAGGTCTGACATTAACTCATGGGAGAAGTTCGGCTTTAATTTGGCTGTTGACGTATAAACCGAACGGGTAGTAAGATGCGGTGCTGAAAAAAAAACTAGCTTTGGTTGGAATAGTCGTTCAATTTTGAACTATTATTTCGCGAACTACACGTCTCTAGTTCAAGTGTACGTACTTTATTAACACAAGGACAGCACACACGACTTACAAACTAATTAACTCTAGAACAGCCACATTTAACCCCAAACTGCCCCTATCCGATGATCGAATAGTCTAAGGCAGGGGCCACTAACCCTATGCTCGCGGGCGCCACGGCACCCGCCGAGCCTTTTGCGTCTGCCCGCCAATTTTTGACCACAGCTGAAATGTTCTTGACTAATAGTTTTAATCTGTCACTTTTCCGACAAAAATCAAGTTTGTGCTTATCTCCAGGTATGCTGTTTCCAATCCCTCAGTCTCATTTCTTTCTTTGCCAGCTCATTTACAAAGTGTATTTTTTACTAGAAACTGCCATTCTAATCGATTCAAATTGAATGGTTCTGCTTTTTCCTGATCTCAAAGACCTACCCCCGTCCATCATTATCCCCCACACTCACTAATACCATAATAATAGTTCCTATTTTCTTTGTAAATATCTTGGCATGGGTCTACCCATCTTTGTTTCCTGAATAAACACAGAAGAAATATATATTTTTTAAATGTACCCAAGCACCAAAATGATGATGAGTAATTAAATATTTCCTTGTGTATTTATTTTAGTCTTGTTAAAACCGTAAATAAAGCAGTATTTTTTAATTTATATTTTTTCAAGTTGGGGGTGGGGTTGAATCCCCCCTTCTCCCATGGCTACAATCTTGAGTACTACCCACAATCACATGTAACGTAACAATTGCTGTCGGGAACTTAACATGGCAGTTGACAGGCCGTGTGTATAGCGTTGAGACTGACCTCTGAGCCTGGTGTGAGTTAGTAAATTTGCCTTGAAAAGTAATTGGTGCCCGCCGCGCTACCTTTAGTTTTGAATGTGCTCTAAGCTACAAAAATATTGGGGACCTCTGGTCTGAGGCGTCTTTCTCGCCATAGACTGGGAGTGTTGATAATGGGGAGATAAGGGTTTGATTCCCGTTCGGGTGTACTTAGAATAGCGTGGGACATGCGTCCGTGGGATTTGAATTCAAGCCTTTTTCTGTGGGATTAGCGTCCAGCCTTAATACTATAGTGGGATTTGCGGCCGCGGTAAGTTTTTTTTGCAGGATGAAGCATTCGCCATGATGACAAATGAGACCCTTTCAACATATTCAGGCGAGGGCAGAGACAAGTCACCAAACGTTTAGCATATTAGTTTTTATTTATGTATTTAGTACCACGCCTTACTACCCGTTTGAGTTATACGCTTAGGTACTAATTACGGTAATGGGTTAGGATTGGGGAAGATTGAATTTAGAGGAAGTGAACCCGCATTTGCGTGGAGGTAGAGAGGAAAGCCATTTAGGAAGGAAAAAAAACAGTTCACCCGATCGAGATTTGAACCTCAATCTCCCCGTCCTCGGCAATCTGGCTCAACACTAAACTAGCGTGTTAGCTAACTATGCCACCAAGGCGGGTGGCATAAGTTATTAGTTGAATGTCCTTGTCTTCCTTGTAATCTCGCACGAGAGGCCAAACGCTTGGATTCTTCTTCATAAACTCTTATAATGTCAATTACTAGGGTTGAGGTGCTTAGGTTAGGCTAGGTTAGGTTAGGGAAAATGAAAGCACCAAAATTAGGCATTTCGAATGTTAGTGCATTGCCACGATCCAATGTCAGGTTCCAGATCAAAATAACGTTTCAAAATATAATCCGTATTGAAACGTGCTTATTGATACGATTTTGAATGTGTAGGGCGCAAATCGCATAAGGTTATTTTCTGCGGCCGCTAATCCCACCGATCAAAAATCTCACGTCACCGTACCGAGGGTGGTTTTTCCTAAACTTTCCCCAATCTATATCCATGCAAATCTGGTACACTTCCTATAAATTAAATCTCCTTCATCCCTAACACATTAACGTAACTAATACGTAAGCGTATAACGCGAATGGGTAGTAATACGCTGTGACAAAAAAAGTGAAATATTCCTTAATCATTTGATTCAGTGCTAGAATGATACGAATTCATCTAAAAAAAAATTTATCTTAAATTACACTGAAAAAGAACAATAATCACGATAAACCGCACATATCCGAGTTAATCTCCGTCCCGGATGGTTTGAGGGGTTGAGGGGAGTAGGGGTAGGTTCCGCTACCCCCCATCCTCCTGCTCTAGACTGAGAGGGTGTTAGTCCTACCCCCCTCCCCTCTCCTTTCTGTGAGGAAAGGCGGGCAATTAATGAGTGGACTTGACCAAGGCGTGATTTATCACACTATGGCGGAAGTAAGATGGTAGTGAAGGGGGAAGGAGGTGCAGGAGGGAAAGGGGAAGTTGGTATTATTGGGGGGATAAACGGAACAATCACAAAGCAGCGTTTTTTTTATATAACCGCGTTCGGGCTGTATACTTATGTAATAATCCCTTTAAAGTGTTAAGGATGAGTAAGGTTGAATTTAGAGGACGTGTACCCTCATTTGTGTGGAGGGGGAGTGGAAATCTGTATCTGAAAAACCACCCTGAATACACCGAGCCAGGATATGAGCCTCGATCTCCCCGTAATCGGCAGCCGGTCTATCGCGAGAGTACAGAGCAGCCTTCCAAAGTTTATTCAGCATTATTACTTTAACTTCACCGTGTAAATAATTGTCATCGGGATTATGATGGATACATAGACGTTTTATACGCCCTGAACCATCCAAAAACATGGGTCATACAATTGTCAGTCTCTATGTCTGTCTGTCTGTCTGTCTGTCTGTCTACCCACGGGATACAACCTAAATAGTTAATGGTGCATATAGTATCACCACAGCGTAAGTCATATCAACAGTGTGACCCAGGCCTTGAAATCAGCCATTATCCGGTCATATAGCTACAGTGTGAATCAGGCCTTGCAAACTGAAAGTCCACGGTCAATTTTACACAGTGTGAACCTGGCCTTGAAAACTGAAAGTTCCTGGTCCTTTTTACACAGTGTGAACCAGGCCTTGAAATCTTAAAGTCCCCGATAATTTTTACACAGTGTGAACCTGGCCTTGAAAACTTAAAGTTCTCGGTCATTTTTACACAGTGTGAACCAGGCCTTGAAATCTTAAAGTCCCCAATCATTTTTACACAGTGTGAACCTGGCCTTGAAATCTTAAAGTCCCCGATCATTTTTACACAGCATGAGCAAGGCCTTGAAAACTGAAAGTCCCCGGTAATTTTTACACAGTGTGAACCAGGCCTTGTATCTCTGGTGTAGTTAGATTGGAACAAAAGGAATCAAAATGTCCGGTGGTCGGTCTGGGATTACGCTACCATTCCCACCTGTCCTTTGGTTGAGCCATACATCACACTTACCCCGTCCTGTAGTTTAATTTCGGGACAGGGAACCAACCGGGTACGATGTTAGAGTCAAACACATCACTTACATTAAACGTGGAACGAGAATTAAGGTGAATATAACCTTAGGTTACCCTGTAGGTAGCAATCTTACCTCGCATTATTTCACTATGGTATATCTTATAAGATAGGGTAATAGTGTAACCATTAACAGGCCCTGTAATGTAGTGGTCAGTGCACGTGGCTACGAGCCTAGGGGTCCCGTGTTCGATTCCCAATGGTCATCAGGGTGTGGTTAATTAGTCTTAAGTTAGGTTTAAGTGTTCACTGGTCCCACACCCTCACACTATCACCATAACCTCATCTTATTGGGACGGAAATGATGTACGGCTAGTACATTTGGGCGTATCCTGGGCAACGGTATATTAGTACTGGATAGGCTCTCCACTACTGGACTACAAATAATTACCTAGCCCAGCCATGCTATATATATATATAGATTGTAACCATTCAAAGGTAAGCGTTTAACTTTGAGGGCAAATGGAGCGAGTATAACGTAGCAATCTGAAAATCAAACTGTTACAGTTCCTATATCATGTGAGTCAATAGCCACTATTAAATTGATTCGAAAAATTCAGGAATTCAGTTCGTGATGACCATTTTTCCCTGTCTAAACATTTTTATTTATTTTCCTAAATTATTTATCCCGATACCTAGAATGTATCTCGGGACCTAATTCTACAATCTCAATTTGTTAACATCATTTAGCTGTGTTCAAACAAGTCTAAACAATTTAACTTTGATTGAAACATTTGTTTTGAAATCTTTCCTGGTCAGCCTTTGAATTAAAATTAATCAATGTTTTTTCAGGTTTGAGTCACGTTGAAGAAATAAAAACTCCCGACATTTCCGTTGCTGAGGATTTTCGTAATTTCAACCGAAACGTTATTATTTCCTCAACTCTAAAAAACATAAATTTTAATTCGATTGAAATAGTTCTACCCCTTTTTGTTCTGATGTATATATTCATCCACACCAGTGGATATATAGACAAAGACGTCAGTTTCAGTTTGTGGGTTTAGATGGTGATAAGGAGGTCATTGTTCAAATTCCGGCCTTGTGCACTTAGGTTTTTTATTTACTAAATTTTTTTCAGGTTTATATTCACACAAGCACGTGGACACTTTCTATAAAATAAAATATGTCCCATAAGAATAAATATGTGGACGGATGGGTAGTAAGGCGTGGTGACCTTTTTTTTTTAAACCCATTACTGTTTCCAGTTTGTGGCCTGGACTAGTTTTTTATTCAAGCCATATATTTTCTNTTTTTTTTAAACCCATTACTATTTCCAGTTTGGGGCCTGGACTAGTTTTTTATTCAAGCCATATATTTTCTACTACCGTCTTGCTAGACCTGTCGTAGCTTCTTATGCCTTATAATCTAATTTAATACTAGGACAGGCACAACATCCATTCCCCAGCCGTTAACTCATCACTGTGAAAGAGTGAACCCACAATTCACCAATAATACATTTTTCAGCTATGCCTGATGTAATTGAACCTGAGACTCTTAGCTTAGTAGAGAGACATACAACCGACTGAGCTAAGGTGTCGGATGAGATCATATGGTCTGGGGTTCAAATACCTGTTTGGGCGCATCACACAAGAGCATTAAAGTTCCTCTTGAATAAACTGTAATCTATTTAGAAAGTTTGTAAACAAAAAAACACGCAACATTGGTCAAAACATGTTATATATTTTAAAAGGAGGGGAGCGGGGGGGTTTGAATGTAAAGTAAAATCTAGTTTTATACCTGCATTTCCCCCTTTCAACACTCATGCATTCAAATTTACAGTTAAACGATCCAAGTGATATAACGTCAAATTTACGTCACAAATATTTTTGAGAGAGTCAGAGGAATATAAAGTCCACGTCTGGTTTTTGGGAAGTGAACGAGTTTTATCCTCCTCCCAATTTTTTTTTTTCCTCAATTCTCATGGTAAAACATTTTATGTTGCATTGTGGGTAGAACCATCAGTTTCAGGAGACACTTCCTCTAACATTGATTTCCCAAGGAGGTTAATCTCCAGCCATTTCCACTTCCGTTCTTCCTCCATGGCAGGTCCACAATCATGCACTATTCGGGGCCGTTACCTCGTTTTTATATCTCATTTTCCTCGTTTTATTTAATATCTCTTTCCTCCTTTTATAAACCGTTTCTCTTTATGTGTGTGTGTGTAGTACAAAACGCTCTCTTGATTTCGTTATTTCACAGCATAGACTCTATTTTTTATTTGGTTTATTTTCTATCGTTTACTTTTTTATCTTCCAACTTTAATTTTCTCTTTTTACTTTCTATAATTTAAATCTCCATATTATTAATTCATTATTTTAGTAATTATTTCCTCTTTTGATCATTTCTACGCTTATTTATATGTAAATGTATTAAACTGTTATTTCTTCTTTTCTTTTAGTTTCCTGGCGTTTATTTATTTGTTTATTAAAAGCGAGACATCTACTAACTTTATTTAAACATGGTTCCAATAACGTTGAGAAATACATAATTTATTACTTATTTTTACTTTCTCTCAACCCCTTGGAGAGTGGGGTATTGTGATGGTAGGAAAAATCGAAATCTTGATTTTGATAAATGTTGACGTTTTATGACTCCCTGAAACAGAAAAATTTGTTCTCGTGATGCTGTCTGTCTGTCTGTACTTCGTGCTAGACCCGAAACTCTTTTACCGATTGGGCAAAAACTTGGTATCTGGGTGTTTTATAAGGTTCTCTTGGAGTGTTTTTGGAATTAGATATCTAACCCTAGAATTAAAGGTAGTTTACTGAAGGTCTGAAAAGGAAAAATTATTTTTTTCGGAATTAACTATGACTATTTTTACTAAATTTTATATAGTCTATATACACTGTTTATCATTATAAACCATATGGAAACTCTCATTTTCTCATTAAAATGACTTTGAAGATAATTTAAATACGGGAAATATTCCAATTTTGATCATTTCTTCGCAACTATTTGAGATATGAAATAACTTATCACTGTAAAGTTGTGGGACTATTAAAAATAGAAATATTTTAGTCGGGAATATATTTTTATGAAACCAATAGTTTCTGAGCTATAAGCAAACAAACATTTTTTATGGAAGCACTTGAAATATGAAATTTATTATGTTCTTTTAAGGACAGATGTGTTCTTATTTTCTAAATATTTCTATAACAGTATATATTATTATTTCATTTTATGATATTTATGGAATGTCTCTGTAACAAATTTTATTTTTTCACAAATCTTGCAAGTTTTTAGTAAATGTCTCTCTTTTAAGATACAAAAAAGAAAGAAAGTCTGCGGGGCGCACCGTACCATTTAATTTATATGTACAAATGGCAAGTAGAGTTCATCCACAATAAAGATTTATCTAGAAAATTCCTTTCGTGGTTATTTGGTACTAAAGTGATTTTTATAGTAATTTTACCCGCCTCGGTGGCGTAGTTGACTAACGCGCTAGTCGTGTTGAGCTTGACCGCCGAGGATGGGGATATCGAGGTTCAAATCTCGGTCGGGTGAACTGGGGGTGGTTTTTCCTAAATGGTTTTCCACTCTCGCTCCACGCAAATGCGGGTTCACTTCCTCTAAATTCAACCCTCCAAATTCCTAATCTATTAGCGTAATTAGTACTTAAGCGTATAACCCGAACGGGTAGTAAGACGCGGTGCTAAATATTATTATTATTATTATTATTATTATTATTATTATTATTATTATTATTATTATTATTATTATTATTATTATAGTAATTTTACTATCACAATATTCTAGGGCAGAGAACTTAACTGTTTAGTTTAAACTGGTAAGGTAAGATTTTTAACGCAGGTTAAGATTTACAATCTACTTTTTCTTTTACATCGATATTCTATATTATATTTTGTAAACTTATGTTTGTGTTGGAGAGTTATCTAATTAATTAATTCATTTACGTCAACGCACTTTCAACCATACAATTTATACTTTATCGATATTTAATATTGTCCAACACCTTAGCTCAGTTGGAACCATGCACATCTACTGAACTAAAGGTCCCGGTTTCGATTCCTGGCATAGCCTAAAATGTATCATTGATGAAAATATAGGTTTACCCTTTCACATTGATAAATTTACGACCGGGGACTGGATGTTGTTCCTGCCCTAGTCTTAAGTTAGATTTATATGGCATTTGAAGCTATGACAGGCCTATCCAGCCGGTAGTGGAAAATATATGAGTTGAATAAAATACTGACCCAGGTCATAGGGTGGAAACCGAAATGGATGTAAAAAAAATCTATTATTCTCTTTTCAATACCACACCCATGGCTCTCGGTCCTTATATTCTCCAGGATGGGATGGTAGCTATATTTACACCAATGGGGTAGGGATGAGAGTGGTATAATGTTGAGAAATTGTGCTCACAATTTAGTGCAACTATCAATTGTATAATTATTTACACCTGCTGATTAGGGAGCTTGGGATTAGAATCTCGGTTGGGTCTACTAAGGATGGTTTTCTTAAATAGTTTACCACCCTCCTTCCACGCCAATGAGGGTACACTTAATCTAAAGTTCTTCCTTCCTTATCCCTACCCCGTTAAAGTAATTACCATATATGCATATAACCTGAACAGGTATTAGGAGTCAGTTATTTAAAAAAATTAAAGTTTGATGGGAGGAAGAAATTTATTAGTGCAGTCCTGTCAAAAAAGTGCTTACTTTCATTTTCTGCTGCTTGTTTTAAAATAATACTGATCCATTCCTAACAATTCTAGACATTGACCTATGACTATTATATACTAGCAGAAACCAGATTCGTTGGCCGCATGGTGTAAGGCGTCACTCTCGCAGTAGAATAGGCTGCCGATGACTGGGAGATCGAGGCTCGAATCTCGGTTGGGATGTACCGAGGGTAGTTTTTCCTAAATGGTTTCTCATTCTCTCTAACTCTACGCAAATGCTGGTACAATTGCTATAAATTCAACCTCCCTCATCCCTAATTAGTGCATAAGCGTTTAACCAGAATGGGTCGCGAGACATAACGTAGTGATAAAGAAAAATAAATAATAAGCTTGTGGAACAAAATTGAGGTGGGATGGAAAGGGGACACGAGAAAAGGCCGGTGTTTTTGTCGTTTTTATGGCAAAACTTTTTTGGCCAAAATAAATAAAATATTACTACAGTAGAAACATAGAGTTTAATTTTCTTCACACGGTGAAATCAACAGATCTTGAATATCTGTCAGGAGCATGTTGGCATTATTTAACAAACTTTTTAAATGAAGAGAAAAAGTTTTCATTAAATTCCAGAACACCCTTGACAGATATTTAAGAAATGTTGAGGTCACCATGTGAAGAAAATTAAACTCTATATTTTTACTGCAGCAATATGTAATTTATTTTGGCAAAAAAAAAAAGTTGTGCCGTAAAAACTGCAAAAACACTGTCCTTTACTTGATCCACCTTCCATCCCACCTTAAAAGGAAGGCTTCACGCCGTGATATAGATATGAATACTAGATGTGATACAAATCTGCATTGCAGTATGTATCGTTCATAAAGTCAGGGGCTGACAGTTTGAATCGTTTGAGACACAAGTAGAACAATTTGAGTGACCAATTCAGTTTCGTGAGTGATATTTAAAAAGATTTCAACAACATGATTAAAAATACTTATAAAAACTTTAAATGGGGGAATTATCAAGAACAAGTTACATTAGCTGTGGGATTTTTATTTATCATACGATTTCATTTGTTTCTATTTCAACGTCGAAAAATAATTCCAAATGCCTGGGGACGCAATAAAAAAAGCTCTTGAATTTATTCTAATTAAATAAGATTACTAAAAGCTATAATTCTACTAATTACTTCAAGAGTTGATTTTTAAGTAGCTTTTAAATTTAACGTGTTTAAAAAAATATTATTAAAAAATAAATTCTTTGAAACTATGTCCGTGTAATTACCTGAGTGTAGAACTATTGTCAACCATGAGTTTTCATCTCTGGCCATAAACTAATTATGGAAGTTTGCTCTGCCTAGGGAATTTAATTTAATTATCCTATGTAGGTACATTTTGTGATGAACAAGTACGAAAAAATGTGTTCAAAAGTAAACAAAATTAAGACACTTTAATATATATATATATAATTTAAGGTGGGATGGACGTTTAAGCAAGTTGAGGCCAGTATTTTTACAGTTATTATAGTAAAATTATACTTTGGCACAGTAAATAAAATATTTCTTAAGTACGTGCGTTTATATTGATGTTATGCATATAGTAATATCAAGAGTTTTTGAATATTTATCATGAGAAACCTGAAGTTTAATGATAAATTCATTTTCATTTAAAATATTTCTGATCATTTTAATTTTCATTTATTTGATGTATTTTACGTGCACTTTCTGAAACAACTGGATAGATCAGCACAAGATGTATAATCTAACTTAATTCATCACACATACACTACAACAAGCCCCCAGCCGTTAATTGATCTCTATGAAAGGGGAAAGCCAAATTTTAACAATTTTGGTCATGCTAGGAATTGAACCCAGGACCTTAAGCTCAGTAGGCAGACATGCCAATGACTTAGCTTAGGTATCGGACAATTTTTTTTATCAAATACCACTATACTCGCTATAAATATTAAAGAACTATTGAGAGTACCATGTGTAGAAAATCAAGATAAACGCATCTACTAAATCATCATTTCATTTATTTTGGCAAAACAGAAGCAATAACTGTGTAAAAAAAACTCACTTAGCTTCCATTCTACCTTAACGGGCTTGACAACATTTTTATAAAAAATGTATGTTCTGTACATTAAAAAAAAATACTTTTAAATTCTTTGTCGAGTCAGAAACTTATTTTCACGCGGCTAAAAGTGTTGATGGGAATTTTCATTTAGCTAAAATTACCAACTTTACATGAACTGTGATGTTTTCAAGGCACGTTACTTCAAAGTTCCAGAGAAAATTGCATTACACCACTTTCCCTACGGCATCATTCCCTTCCCCTTATCACTCTTACAACCACTCCATTGCGTCCTTGATCCCTGGTGTTATCTTGAGCTTCACAAGGAAGTGAAAACACAACATTCCGCAGCTTACGCAAACTAAGTCATGCGTGTAAAACGTTTGAATGAGTGGAGACTTTGAATTGTCGGTGTTTTTTGTTTTTACAATATGATAAACAATATATTCTGGTCTTGATTTAAGTGCATTTAATTAAAACAATTATAAGGTTATTTGGAATGCAGCACAAGGCTAAATCATGTACTAAATTAGGAGAGATAGCCAGCACCCTTACCTTAGTGATACTGGAATAGAAATTGTTTGGATACATCTCTAAAATAGAGACAAACATATGTTTAAATACAAGCTTGTTTTAATAAGGTGTTTGTATGTTTTCTAGTGTTTCATCTAAACAATGTATATTCCAGTAGTACTTAGGTAAGTGTGCTGGCTATCCTTCTTAATTTAAACCTCAAAACTATTATAGAAAGTGTCTAAAAATTCACGAGTAGAAAAAGTTCACACCTGCACCAATGATCACGTGAGAAAAGGTGTCAGTTTAGTTTGGTATAGTTTACTGGTGTGGTTAAGGCTAGATATTGAATCCTGGGTGAGTGCAGCTTGATTATTTTTTTACTTAAATGGTATTCTTCTCTCTCCAATTAAATATAAGTAAACTTTATAAATTATATTTTTTCATCCCTACCCCATTTGCATAACTCATGTGTGTATGACCCAGATGGGTTGCAAGAGACTCGGGGGGGAAAAATAAATTTTATTTTTTTCCGGTGATTCATTTCAACGGTTTTTTAACTAACTAAACTAAATAAGATTTTACCTTAGGTGTGTTAAGCATTTTCAAGTACAAACGGATAAACTAAAATAAATATTAAATAATTTACATTTAAGTTAAGAATAGGATTTAATTTTATTTATAATTATTTATTTATTTTCTTACATATTTTGACTTGAAACTATAAAAATTAATCTCAGTCAAGCTTAGTTTCAATATGAAGATGAATAAACCAAAAAATATAAATAAAATATTACCACCCAATTTATAATATAGTAAAATATTGTGGAAAATAGAGTAATTGCATGCAAAAAAATACCATCGCTCACCCAATTGTATTAAGCTTGCTTTACTTGGTTCTACTATGGTGTAGCTTATATGATATAGTCATAATGTAATCAATCCAAGTAAGACCTTTCAATAGACCTTTCAGGACAAAGTGAATTTATATTACGAGCACGTTAGGAAAATCGGTAGCTGGCAATACCAAAAGTTACTAAAACTGTTTTTATATATTCATACTTCAAATAAAGGGATCTAGAAGTGTTATTTTTGATAGATAATATGAACACCCATAAAATAATAGTATAGTAAAATAAATCTAAATATTGACCGTAAATAATCAAGTCTTTAATTTTTCGAACTATCTTCCATAATGTTCTTAACTGTAAATAAGTGTATCAATTTTGTTTTACTCTGATGAACATCATCATGAAGTGTTAGTGGATTGACATTTACCGCCAACTTGAGGAAGCAAATCCTTTTCTTTTACAACTCTTTGAAATGATGAAAAATAAAAGAAGTAAAATCCAATAGCACCGAACTATTTTACCGCGAGAAAACCGGCTTGAATTTAATGAGGACTTGAGACGCTTTTTTTTTATCCCCCCATTCCCCACTCCCTTCCACACTTTTACGTTCACAGACGCGAAGCATGGTTTTTTTTTTTTTTTCATTTTATCGTACCTTTCTAAGGAGTCTTTTGAGTCGCCCGAGTAAAATAAAAAATGAAGGTGATATTGTCGAAGCATAGGCGAGGCAAAAGACATGCGATGCGCATCTCATAGACAAAAGGTGTTTTTAGGGGGAACGTTTGTGGGATGATGAGGGGAAAAGGGGGGAATTTACTTTCCAAATCATCTTTCCAAACTCTTAAAGATTGCATGGATTTGATGTTCAACACAACCCTAGAGAAGAGACGTGTTTAAACAGTATTTTTTATACAATTAAAAATAATGTTTGGAGTAAAATAAAGTCCAAGCCTTTGGTTTTTGTTCACATGTTTGGCTTGTTGCTAACCTTTAAGGCTATTCGAAAACTCAGACTAATAGGGGTAGGTATAGCAAATATAGAATTTTAGAGGAATATTACCCACATTTGCGTGGAAAGAGAGTGGATAGCACTTTAGGGAAAAACAGTTGAGTAAACTTTTAAAGTAGAAAAAATAAATGATGCAGTGTAGAGATATAATGATGTAAAAAATAAGATAAAATTAACTATGTTACTAGAAATTAACAACATAGATAAACAATATTATGTTGGCTGGCTTGGGTTTGGTGACTTCGAGTGACTTGTGGGTTCCTTTTAATGTAAATTTTGCCTCGGCTATAAAAACAACTCTTCAGTCAGTAGAGAAATGAGATATTTAAAAACATTCTGGGACTTCTGGAGTGCAAAAGTGATCTAGTAAATAGTTAGTGAACTGTGGCTGAGCCTGACCCTCAACAATGATAGCCATAAGTTGATTGGTTACTGTGAACAAACCAGGACACATGCTAAGATAAACATACAAACACTGTATGGGGAAGAACTCAAATAAAGACATGTAAACATAATTCATGTAATTTCAAATGCATATCCATTTAAATATTCCTGCCTGATTAAAACTACTAAGGTAGTCCATACATCTATTGTCGTGCTATTGAATGAGCCAAAAATATTCCATTGGTAACATATAAAATAATATAAAATATTGAAATTAATGTTGTCACACAAAGACATAATTCATTAATAAACTAGTTAATATAAATAAAAAATGTTTATAGTGAAAAATATATTCTTCAGACAAAACATATATGTTATATTTCAATATGGTTAAGGGTTCGGCCAGACTGGTGAGCGTGCGAGTGAGAATCTTGGCTGAGTGAACTGAGGGGGGTTTTAACAAGTGATTTATTGTTGTGGTTTTCTCATCCTCTCTCCACGCTAATGGTGATTCTTATTTGTAAAGGCCTACTTTGATAATATTGAAGTATCTTAACATTTCAGTTTTACATATATATATGTATATATACATATACTTTTACATTTCATATATATATATATATGTATGTATATATATATATGTATGTATATATATATGTATGTATATATATATATATATATACATACATATAAGTATGGTTTATGATATTACCAATTAAATTAGGCCGTTAGTAGCAAGTATGCTAAACCTATCTATATTAATAAAAATGTCAAAATGAGAAGTTTTCCTAGCACTCAATGAACCAACATACAATAATATTGCCTAGCACCTGTAAACTAGACTGTACCGGGTCGAGCGCGCGCGCTTGAAAACATCAACCAGTTCTATCTTTCAAGCGTGCGCGCTCGCGCGCTTTGGTCTGGCCACCTCTCATTACAACCAATGTGTTCTATTTTATATTTTAGTCGCTCGCGCGCTCGCTCAGTCTGGCCGCCCCCTAAAAGGGTAACAATAGGTGTTGAAAAAATCTATTATTTTATTATATTTATGATTAAAATACTGTTCAAAAAGAGCGTGATAAATTTAGTTCAGTTCTTGGAAAAAAGTTTAAAAATAGTTTCTGTTATTGGATGGCTCGAAATAGGAAAGGATAAATCTGGATAAAAACAGAATATTCTAACGGATGAAAATAGAAATGTATTCTGTTGAAATCTTGAAAATGTACTTGCCTTGAAATTAAAAATCTTCATATTAAAGAATACCATGTAGAATTTTTCCTACAAACATTTCCAGTGCATTGCTGGGCACTTCTGAACTTGTTAAATGATGCTTAAGTAACATTTTTAAAATAATAATAATGTTTGGAAATAATCGGACAGATTTTAGTCCTGGTCAGAAACACACATGAAAATAGAAGACCTTCTTTCGAAATTTAAAATGTTCCAAATAATCTAATAACAATGTTTTATCCACGGAAAAAAACTGAAGCAACAGTCCAAAACAACCACTAGAGTATTAAAAGATGATTTCAAATTTAATCAGCTTAGAAAATGCAGAGATAAAATAAGTTAAACAAAGAATAACCGAGCTTCCAAAATCATTTAGTAAGTAAATGATGAGTTATAAAAAGTAATAGTTTTGACATATACTGTTAGAATTCTAATATCGCGCTGTAATCTAAGATACAAATACTTCACCTCGTTCTTTGAATTGGTTACTTCCAAGCCGGTCGCTATAGTGCGTTAGTGATTTATATGTCTATTAATATTTGATTGTAAATAAACTGCATTCCTATCGACGAAAAAATAGATTTTGTTTTTTAATTTAGTGGTGGGTTAACTTAACTATGTATTTCCACTTTGTATATATACCTTATAGGTACCATTAAGTAATGAATTGTGTCCATGAATATCAGAAAATAAGTAATTAAAACACATAATCCTTGAAGAAAGTTTTTGCAGAAACCAAGGCTACCAACTTAAGTATGGCTTCGTAGCACAACAGATAATTAACTTAGAATGAATTTTAGTAACAAATAGAAACGAGGGAATTAAGATAATGTTAGAACAGCTCAGTATACCTAACCAAGGTTCAAACCTTGACCACATATTGAAGAGTGTATTAGAAAAGACAAGACTGACAACTTTGGTCATGTGCCCATCGGCAGAACTCAATATTGGGTCCGTTATAAAAGGGGTTATTTAGAAACAAATTATCTTCATATGACATATATCATGGGCCAAAGAACTGATCAATCTCCAAATGTCTAAGATTAACTAAATTTATATCCTGTTAAAAATCACTCTCTACTTGTCTGAGCTGATCTAGACCGAGTGTTTGCTTACATAAGTAGAGTTAGACTAGAAACTTAGTCAAAATCACTCTCTACTTGTCTGAGTTAAGCTATACTGGGCGCTTGTCCTGGCTGAACTATATCAGGGCTTGTTCACATTCACTCTCCACTTATGTGAACTTAGCTAGACTGGAAGCTTGTTCACAATCATTCTCTACTTATCTGAACTGAGCTAGACCTGGAACGTGTTCATAATCACTCTCTACTTGTCCGAGCTGCGTTAGACCAAGATCTTGTTCATACTCACTCTCTACTTATCCGAGCTGCGTAAGACCGAGAGCTTGTTCACAATCACTCTCTACTTATCATATCTGAGCTAGACCTGGAACGTGTTCATAATCACTCTCTACTTGTCTGAGCTGCGTTAGACCGAGAGATTGTTCACACTCACTCTCTACTTGTCCAAGCTGAGCTAGACTGGAAGCTTGTTCACAATTACTCTCCACTTGTCTGAGATGAACGGCACTGTGAACGGAGAGCTCGCAAAAACCCCAGCTGTGCCTCGCAATCTTGAAGTTTAGACTTCCCGCAACATCCAGCTGGGACCAGCCAGAATATATTTTGGACCACTTATGTTCACACATTCTTATCTTTCCTGTTTATACCGTTTTTATTTTTATGACTCCATCCCTTCTCTCTCTCTCTCCCCCCCC
>CABFWB010001266.1:116129-127717 GCA_902151455.1 Timema bartmani
GTAATAATAATAATAATAATAATAATAATAATAATAATAAATTCCGGCACATTGGTCAAGTAGTCAGCATGCCTGGCTACTAATCTAGATGTCCCAGGTTTGATGCCAGGTAGTACCATAGGTATTTTTCCCCGAAGGGATATTGTTCCAATGGTTAACATAGTCTGGTTAGTTAGGCTTAACTGTGGATTCACACGCTCGTCGAAAAACTAGCATAGAACAGACACGTAGCCAAGTAAAGAGCTCTATAAGCCAACCACGTGATTTCCGCCTCATCGGCGTGAGCTGTTCCGCTAAAGTTCAACTAATTTCTACTTAGTCCGCTCTGTCTGAGATGTTCGACACAGGAGAAACAATCAAATCTCAGAAGCAAACATCTCAAATTAATGTGCATGCGTATTTGACAAGGCGTGCGCTCCACAGCCAGAAGCTAGCAGACAGCTTCATTGTCTTTTGTGAGGAGATTTGAAATAACCCGTTAATGTAAAGCGTGTGTATCGATGTATTGAATTGGGCCACGAGACAGAATTATAATTTGAAAACATCCATCGGGGAGAATTATTTAAACTATAATATTATGTTTATACACTAGAAAATAAAATATGTTGATAATCAGCTGTTTTAAGTTAGAATTGCAATGCATTATGGGTCAACTTAAAGTGTGTGAATTAACTGCGCAGATTCTGCTTTTTATTTTCGTCGAACGTGGGAATCAAGCTTAAGTTAGGTTTTAGACTTTTACAGATACAATATAACCATCATAGTCATATCCACCACTGCCAATAGAAGACCAGGAATGTTAAGCCGACAAACCCTGAAGGCATACGATTGGAAAAAAGGAATAATAATGTTGCTTACCCTACCGTTGTGACAGTTTATCTGATTTTGACACTAAATGATCTGGCTCTACGAAAACTACTACCTCATTTCCCCCTTTAGATGAGAGAAAAATTGCTCAGCTTATTAAATTGAATTCTTAATGGGTATGATTCAATTTGTCTCCACGTGTATACTTTGTCTGTAAGTTGAATGTCGGTCTGTCTTTGTCAAGCAATCTTGCTTACTCTCACTTTACTAGAAGATACTGTCTTATTTAGCATAAGTAATTCAATCGTGTCATCAAAAGGCTTCCTCTAACGAGATGAAACTGTGGAGGTATGAATATTAACTATCTATCTTTACGTATGTAAAATTTCTCGAGCGATTAGTACGATTATTTCAAATCTGACAGTCGTGACCTGGACTTTGAACAAAGGATTAAATTATGTAATCACAAATTAAAATTTTAAATTGAGTGCTTATTGTGATTGATAAGCGGTGTCGAAATAAAAGAGTAGCTTTCGAACTATTTTGCTAAGCGGATTTCATATTAACTTGACGCACCTAAGAAGTCAAATCACTTTGACGCCAATGTACGAAATAGAAAGAGAACGAAGGAAATAAGTAGATACCACTGCAATTTCTCTTTTCTATGTGCTGATAGAGTTTCCTCTCTTCCACTGACGAGTACACACACTCTATTATTTGCTCCCGAACAGCATTACTTGCATTTAAAAATTACCTTTTCCTTGTTTCCTCTTCTAGATAGACATTTGCTTCCAAGAAGGACTTTTTAATCTACACTATGTCAGGAAGATTCCTACAAGAGATTTTTATTTATTTTTTAATTCCTAGAGGCCAAAAGCCCAGTGGTTCTATAACGTTCCTGGGTGGAGCTGTCTAGTAGTAGTAGAACAAACAGGGGGGGAAAGGAAAATACAAATGACAGTAAACTAAATCAGCTAAATTCAGTTTTCCAGGAGCTTAGCTCTTTTGATTTAACTTTAATTATTTAAAAAACAAATTAATTATATGTTTAAAAAAAACCGCCTCGGTGGCGTAGTTAGCTAACGCGCTTGTCGCGTTGAGCTCGACTGCCGAGGACGGGGAGATCGAGGTTCGAATCTCGGTCGGGTGAACTGGGGGTGGTTTTTCCTAAATGGTTTTCCACTCTCCCTCCATGCAAATGCAGGTTCACTTCCTCTAAATTCAACCTTTCCAATTCCTAATCCACTAGCGTAATTAGTACTTAAGCGTATAACCCGAACGGGTAGTAAGACGCGGTGCTAAATAATAATTTAAATTTTTTTTAAAAAAACATGTCGCTAAAATAAAATGTGTATGATTATTAGGAGGTATCTGATGTAGTGGGTTAGCTGACGTCAAGGTACTACCTCCTCTCAATCTCTCAACTCAGCCCCTCAAACCTATCCTCCTCTCACTCAGCCCTCACCGCTACATTTCCATCTTGTCGACTCTGAAATAATTGTAAGCAGACCTCTTTCGACGCACTCTTGCGGAGGTAACAAAAAAAAAACACCACGCAAGTGCCTTTTCCAGAGAGTGTGGCCACAAGCATAATGAGATGTTTTCTCTCTTTCTCATTAGAAAATAACCTCTCTCTCTCTCTCTTTAATGTTTTTTATTTCAGAAGAAAAAAATCCAGGCTTTCAACATCACGTGTTTTTCCCCCTCTCTTTTTATCTTCACATCACATTTTTAAGAAGAGAGAAAAACTTATGTGAGCAATGTTCTTTACTTCTTACATTTTACTTTTGAAAAAAGGATATGGCTTTCTTTGGGATTAAAATACTTTCCAAAAATAACTTATTAACAGGTCCTGAACCCACTCTTGAGATTACAGTACTAAAGAAAGTTAAAAGAAAAGCATTTCTAAAAAATAATCTTTTGTAAGTAGTAACAGTAAATTTATATATTATTTCCAAACATCTGTTGGAGATGTTATTAGTTCACAAACACACATTTCAAAGAGGCCACAAAATCGAATATGAATATAAGCTACAAATGCAGTAGTTTCAATTTGACAACGATAGCACGACTAAATGGTACGGTACAACGCACAGACATTTTCTTTCTTTTATCTTAAAATAGAGATATTAATTACTAAAAACTCACAAGTTTTGTGAAACCAAATAATACACATTGTTGTAGAAACACTCAACAAAAGAGCATAAATGAAATAATATTATACTACTGTTATCAAAACATTTTTTAAAAACACCATAAAAATGTTTGTATATTTGCCATTAGCTTATAAAACTATTGATTTCGTAAAATTATATTTAAAAAAAATCTTTATTTTTAACATTAATACAACCTTACAATGGTAAATTATTTTTTAGCTGAAATAGTTGCGTAGATAAGATCAAATTTGGAGATTTCTGCTTATGCAAAGTATCCTCTAAGAAATTTTAGTGAGGAAATTAGAGTTTCCATTTAGTTTGTAATGTTAAACAGTGATTAGATACAAACTTCAATCAAACTCGCTAGAGCGTGTATTTAGTATAAAATCGATATTATCTCTTTTTTGTCTTCAGTAAACTAAATTTAATTTTAGGGTTGGATATATAACTCAAAAAAACCCTCGGGGGACCTTATGAAAACCCTAAATACTGAGTTCTACCCCGATTGGTAAAATAGTTTCGGCTCTATCCCAAGATACGGACAGACAGACGGCAACGCGAAAACAGTTCCATCAAAATTTCGATTTCGATATTTTTGATGATCACAATAATGTCTCTCATCGAGAGTCAAAATAAAATGAAAAAAATAAAACCAAGGGGTCATCCAAACCAAGGCAATGGTATCTTATATTATAATTTTCCATTTACGGGGAGATCAGGGTTCGAATCCCGGTCGGCTGTTATGTGAGGGGAAGGAGACCAGAGGCCTACTAAATGGTTTTCATACTTTCCTTCAAGGTAAATGCGGGTACACTTCCTCTAATTCATCTCCTCTAACATATTAGCGTGATTTAGTAAGTATGCGTATAACCCGAACAGGCAGTAAGACCCGGTGCTAAAAAAAAAAGTATTCCGCAAGTTGGTGAGAAGGAAAGGAGGGGATAGGAAATTAAATATTTCAGATATTAACCAGGATACAAACTCCGGACTCCTAAATCAAGAGTAAAAGAGGGATAGCCACTACTCCAACGCCTTAGGTTGATCCACACAGAAACCTTGATAGTAATATAATATTTAACCCCGATATTCTCGCCTCTATGACTTTTATTTTATTATTCTTTTTTATCACCGCTTCTTACTACCTGTTCAGGTTATTCGCATACATACTAATTAATCTAGTGTGGTAGGGATGAGGAAGGAAGCATTTTAGAGGTAATATACCCCCATTTGCGTAGAAGGAGAGCGGGAAACCGTTTAGCCAGCCTCGGTAAACCCGACTAGCATTCAAACCCTGATCTCCACGTCGTCAGCAGGCAAGTCTAGCATGAAAGTGACGCCTTAGACCGTTCAGCCACTGAAGAGGGTGTATTTTATTGGACCCCACAGTCCACGACTACCGTATAGAAGTCTCTGAGAGACAGTGGCGCTCCTAGTGCGGGTAAACCTCTAACTACTCGGCCACCGAGTGACGTCAGTAAGGTCACAGGGCTGTGCTACACTTCATCCCACATAAGTTGAGAAGGAGATGGCATCCCCAAGCTAGTATTGGAGGATCTCGCGTACGGCTTCAATTTTTAGTTGAGTATTTGAACAAAACTGTTTCGATTTGGTGGATTGATTCGGCAGATACAGTCCAATTTTTAAAGAAAGACTCTTTAAGAAAACACAAACCTATTTTGTTGCTGTCGATATTGATAATATTTTACAATGCTGTAAGTGTTATTTTATAGGTATTGGTTATATATATATATCAAAATTGAAGGCTGCAGACCATATTACTTGACGTATGAATACGTGAAAGTAGATCTAGATCCAATATCCACCTCTAAGACAACTGCAGGTCTTATGGAGAAAAAACTTTATCATCGCTCTCTCTCTCTCTCTCTCTCAGTTAACTGTTGACAAATATCCTTAGAAGGCGGTGTGTTGTGGTAAGAAGGAGCTACTGGCAACATCGACTAACCAGCGTTGCGAGACTTGTCTTATATTTAAAGAAAGATTGACTACACAGAAACAAGAGGATGTCAACACTGTTTCCCCTATAGTAACCTTGCAGTTACCTCAGAGATGATATCCAGTGTAATAGCCTTTTCTAGCTGTCAGATAAAGTTCTTCCTATAATAATTGGACTGTAGTAACTTTTCTAGCTGTCAGATAAGGTTCTTCCTATAATAATTCGACTGTACTAGCTTTAAGTTGACTATTAGCTAGTGAAACAATTCATTAAAAGGGATCCAAATTCGTGAGGAGGGGGATTTTTAGGCTGGAGAGAGGGTGTAAAACCAATCTCAGAGCACTTCACAAGGATCAATCCCACTGTCCCTTGCGGCAGAGTCAGGTATGCTAACTGATAATCTGTTCCAACAAAATAGAATGGCTTAATCATGACAGAATACTCTGGAAAGACGCTTTACTCCCTTCACTCTCGAGATAATATGTATGTATTCTACCTTGGAGTACGTAACTACTATTTCACTCTCTAACTAGTATGACCCGCTCGGTGGCGTAGTTGGCTAACGCGCTAGTCGTGTTGAGTTCGACCTCCGAGGACGGGCAGATCGAGTTTCGAATCTCGGTCGGGTGAACTGGGGGTGGTTTTTCCTAAATGGTTTTCCACTCTACCTCCACGCAAATGCGGGTTCACTTCCTCTAAATTCAACCCTCCCAATTCCTAATCCATTAGTGTAATTAGTACTTAAGCGTATAACCCGAACGGATAGTAAGACGCGGTGCTAAATATTATTATTATTATTATTATTATTATCTAGCTAGTATGTATTTATTCTACCTTAGACCACGTCACTACTATTTCACTCTCTAACTAGTATGTATGTATTCTACCTTAGACCACGTCACTACTATTTCACTCTCTAACTAGTATGTATGTATTCTACCGTAGACCACGTCACTACTATTTCACTCTCGAGGTAATATGTATGTATTCTACCTTGGAGTACGGAACTACTATTTCACTCTTTAACTAGTATGTATGTATTCTACCTTAGACCACGTCACTACTAATTCACTCTCTAACTAGTATGTATTCTACCTTGGATAACGCCACAACAGCCCCCCCTAACGCCCAAGCTAATTAGTACGTATCCTTTTCTCCCTCTCAAAAAGCTTCTAATCAGGGCTCCAGTTTTATTCCTGGTATGAAAGGAGGATTTCTGTATAATTACGATGTTTGGGTCTCACTCGCCTTCACTACAGAGCAATTTAACAAGATATGATGAAAGTATAACAAGAAGGGGAAAACACTGTCACCTCTTCCCTCACCAACTTTCTTCTCATATTTATACCTATATGACTTCAAGGGGGCTGCCCAGGTAGCTCAGATGGTGTCTGTAATATGTTGCGCTTAGGTTAAATATTATTTAAACCTTTGACAGTGCACGAGTTTGGTGTTTACTACAATTAACACATGGCTATTATTTTGTTATGGACCTATACACATAAAAAAGATTTGTAAATATAGTTTAAAAGTTGACAATTTCCACTTTGACAAATCGAAATATCTACACATTTCTGTTGATCGTTAAGACCTAAATGCCCGTTAAGCGAGAGGTAGCTTGTGTAGAAGCATTGAATGGTTCTTTGTGAATCAACTGATGTGATTCAAAGCCGCGTACAGACTAGAACAGAATAACTAACACAAACATGTTCGTTGTTCTGTTCGCTGTGGCCTGGTTTACAGACATGAACAGAACATGTTCGAAACGTTTTCCTATAGTAGGTAGCTACATAACTATTTCCATCTAGCTCATCTGTGCTTCTATATCGGTGGTGCAAGAAGCAGTGGCAGCATACATATTTATTCATTACTACCAAAGCAAAAAATAAAAAATAAACAGTCACGCCGATGGTGCTTTCCAACTAATTGCTGTATGTTCGGGGAAATGTTAGCGGAAATGTTCGTGGAGGCGTCCAGACTAGAACAGGACCGAACACGGACATTCTCTGATGCGATGGGCAAAAACCGACAACTGCTGGATCGGTGCCAAACAGAACAACGACGAACACATTTTGTTACAATGTTCTGTTCGGAAAATCGTCCACACACTTGTCGCGAACATGTTCGTGTTCGTTGTTCTGTTCTAGTCTTAACTGGGCTTAATAGATAGGGTCATAATACAAATGGTATTGTTATTTGTAATTCCCTCCCCCCTGTTAGTTCTCCTACTGACTAACAGATCTACTCAGAAACGCTATTAACACACTTGGTTCTTGACATTTATGAATGATGATCGACTATTCTAGCAAATTAATGCTTTAAAAATAAACATAAGTTTAACAATTCACTAGCGTATAACCCGAACTGGTAGTAAGATGCGGTGCTAAAAAAAACTCATTCGTGTGAGCCACAAGTCGGTTTCTGTTCGATTTCAAACTTGCTTGAACATTTTAGTGTGGGACGGAAGGGGATGCGAGAAAAATAAACAGTTTTTTGCAATTTTTATACCAAAACTTTTTGGGTCAAAATAAAAAAAAAATTTTTTTTAGTAGATAATTTTAGTTTAACTGTCAACAGATGGTAGTCCTTAACCGTTATTTTTTGTTTGTCATGGAGCATCACATAATTTGACCAGGAATTTTTCCCTTAGTTTAAAAAAAGCTTTTGTTTGAATTAAACTATGCCCATAATACATATTTAAGCGCCGTTAAAATTATTAAATTTGAAAACGTGTCTACTGAAAAAAAAGTATATAAATTTTGGACAAAAGCTTTTTTTTTGTCATGACATTTTTTTAAAACAATATGAATTTAGGCTCGCGTTACTTCAAGCAACTTTTTTGACTGTAATAAAAGTTACTAAAAACCAATTTTCATTCATTTATACGTAAAGTCATATGATCTTAAAATGTTACTCTTCATAGATATTTAAAAATAGAATCAATTTTTTTCTTCTGAAAATAAACTAAAATGGTATCAATGTTGACCACGAAAAAAAATAAGTCTTATCTTAAAAGTTTCTTCCTACCAGAATCACACTGTACATGAGTGTACACTCTGCTTACTCTGAAAGGTGAACAGTCTTACCTTGACGGACTATGCTATGGCTCTTTCTTATAAGCTGCACCATAATAGAATAATAGAAGGTAAGATTGCTACCTTACAGGTTAGATAAAGGGTTAATGTAATTCAGTAAATTACGCTCATACCATTTTAAAGAGCTTGTATACTTTGTAATTGAGACACTTGAGATCTGATGCCATGTATATTTAAAAAGTTATATTTTAGTTCAAGGTACTTACACTCAGAGTGAACTTGTTTAAATATACACTCCTACCACTCTAACAAAAATGAAATGCACTCCAAACAATGACGGGTGTTTGAGAAACTTGTTTGCGTGATCTGATATCCCATATTTTATTCTCCAGAGTGCGTCACTACAATATATCGTGATCGCATGACTTGTTTATATCACGTACATGTGTGGCACACATATGTGGGGTTTCCACGATGTAAAAAAACACAATGGAATATCATGCACGCAATGTGAGAGCTATTTCCCCTCATCTATTTCCAGATAAACACTTTGTGCTGATTAATATTACTTGTGTTTTGCACTCAATAACACGTGACCTGTGTTTTGCATTCAATAACACGTGACCTATGTTTTGCATTCAATAACACGTGACTTATATTTTGCACTCAATAACACGTGACTTATATTTTGCACTCAATAATACCTGATCTACGTGTCACACTCAATAAAACGCAACTACATCAATAAGTTCAAAGCCGCATCGGTGGTCGCATGTTCTAACGCGTCACTCTCGTGTTCGACTAGGTTCCCCCCTGACAAAGAGTATCGGGGGTTTGAATCCCGGTCGGGAGTACTGAGGCTGGTTTATTATAAATAGTTGCCCACTCTACCTCCACGCAAATGCGGGTATATTTCCTTCAAACTTATACCTACATCCCTATTCCATTTATCATAGTTAATATATGCGTACTACCCGAACTGGTACTAAGACGTGGTGGGGATGGGGGAAGGGGGGATGTTAGTTCAAAAGTATACGTGGGAATAGAGGCAGACATGCAAATAGTTCTCGAATATACAAAAAATCATTTTAAAATGTTATGGTCCACAGTCACCCGAACTTGATGTAACGTCTGATTCGAGATAAATCGTATCAAATCCTCAAAAACATTCTGTCATTTGAGGAGCGAGAGGATGTGATAGGGGGGGTGAAGGGGTTGAAGAGTGTCAGGATAGGGAGGTGTCTTGGGGAGGTAGAAAGGGGTAAAGGGGTGGATAGAGGGAGGGGTTGACGGAGGGTTTCTTTTTATAATAGGACCAGCCCCATTGTGTCGGTGAAATGTCCGTCGTCGAACTTTGTCAAGAGCTCGTGTAGTGCTTTTAGTTGGTAGTTTCATCGAACAGGGGCAGCTCAAAGGGTATGGAGGGAGGGCTTTTTCATAAGTGGACACAAAGTGGGGGGATTGATCCCTTTCACCTGTTGCCTAGTTTCATGAGAGACGCAAAATTGCCTTCCGACAGTCAGAGCAACATCATTTTAATTCGCGTGTTTTTTTTTTTTTTACTTTCTTCAATAGATAAAGTATTGTTATCGTTAAAAGTGTTGCTCCTTAGACCACGTGGTGGGCACCGGTGTGGTCTTGGTAATTATTAACAAAATGAAAAGTACGATGTTTAATTAAAAATGGCGTGTGGTTAAAAATGTTATCTCCCATGACTAGAGCTACCATATTTTAGGAAATTATAATCCACTTAATGAAAAATTAATTTCAATTTTGTTAGTACCGCATATTGTTAAAAAGAAAGCCTATGATTTATAAGTTATATAAACCCCTGTATGACAAACAAAAGTTTGTATGAATAAATTAAAAGGAAATTATAGAACAAGGAACTCAATCAAAAAAATACTCAAAATATTAAAAAGTAGATTGCGCACCTTCTAAAGCAGGTCTATTGTGAAGAAGTAAGTAAAGTAGGGAATAAAAAAATAAAAAAGATAGCACACTTCAAACATAAACATCAGACCCCCCAGGAGAATTAATAATCACTAAACACGTAGGCACCAGCAAGCCGGGAGAGTTCAGCCAACTTACACAATCGAAAGGCGCCCCCATATCAGGGTTGCCAATGCCTGTTAGTGAAATTACCCTAAAATAGCCTCCAAACATTAAAACATTACTAAGATTTATTTTTTTATATAAAAATTAATAATGTATTCTTCTTCAAATTTAAAATCACCCATTTAAAAATCCCGGACTCTTTTCAATCCTGGAAAAAGTTTCAGACGTAATTACAAATCCAGGACTGTCCGAGTCAATCCCAGACGTCTGGTGGCCCTACCAATGACAAATTTTTAGAAAGAAAGAAAATATTACTAGTGAAAAAAAAAGTTTGTGTGTTTATTCCCAATCCTGAAAGTGCAACTTCCCTGTTTCTTTATACAAAACATTATTTTATCCATATCTTTAGCAAATTAAATTACTTTAACTTACAAGATAATAAATTAAAGACCGTCAATTTTCTTAAATAATAAACAGACAAATAGGTCAAAAGAAATAAAAATAAATTTCAATGAATAGCAATACCAAAAATTTTGAAAATTGTTCTAGAAAACTAAGTCATCCATGAGATGGATATATATGAAACATCAAAGCATGATAAATATTCAATAAATGACTTATTTTCAGAAATTGGTAAAACATGCTTTTTAAAACAATTCAAATCATAAAGCATCACTGTAAATGCCAACATTTGTAACATCCATGCTATAAAACTAGAACAGTCGCCAGATAAAGATTAAGAAAAGGAGGAAGAATTAGATAAGAAAAGTCTCCTTTGCGTTTTTCAGTAAATTTCTCGGATAAAGATTTAAAAGTGGGCCTCTATCGGCTTAAAACTTAACAAAGGTCTCGCAATCACCTATCATTTATCCTCTCTTACTCTCTCACTCTCTCTCCTACAATCAGCTCAGCTGAGGAAGTCTCTTAGCATCTTTTTGAAGAAAAAAAAGCTTAATCTATCTAAGATTAGAAACCTCAAATTCTCTTTTATATTTTCATTTTCACAAGCTACGACGTGAATTTAATTTGACATTTATAAGCCAAGAAAAGCCCTACACTCTAATTCGATAAAATGCCAATTAAGTACTTGCTCTTTTTTTTAATCAGAAATCTTATGAGCCTAGCTATTTTTCATCTCCCCCAATGGTCACAGGTTATAAGGCGTCAGGCTCACAATAGACTGGGACTGCCAATGATTGTGGGATTGGGGTTCAAATCCCGCTGGGATGTACTGATGGTCGTTTATCTTAAATGGGTATCCACTCGCTCTCCACGCAAATGCGGTAATTAAAACTTCCTCATCCTTGGAATATTAAGATAATTAATACATATGTGTACATCCCGAACGGATATTAAGAAGTGGTGAAAAAATATTACAATACGAAAATTACGTCTTTGTCCACGTGTTCACTAGTTCTGTATTATTGTGAGTCTCCCGGAAAATCGAATGATAAACTAAACGATCGTTTGACCAGAGATGGAAAAATATAAATTATAAACCAAATGAGAGCTAGGCCCACCAAAATTACAGGATTTCCTTTTTACGCTCGTTTCCTGTTCCTCTTGATTGCTAGCCCC
>CABFWB010001266.1:134663-144722 GCA_902151455.1 Timema bartmani
ACATACATACATACATACATACATACATACATACATACATACATACATACATACATACATACATACATACATACATACATACATACATACATACATACATACATACATACATACAAGCCTAATCACCTCATTACCTTACGGGGTAGGCAAGAAATTGTGCATATAGCTCACAAAACAATTCAGTACTTCCACCCTCATTTTCTCCACACTTCACTATCCTTCACTTCAACAAAATCTATGGACCGAGTTATAAATACATGCTCTTTATTCTAAAAACTCTTATTGTTTATCTTCTTCACACAATCGTCTACAGCATTTAACCACGTCTTACATGGCCTAATCCTTCCTTTTGATCTACACACACATCATGTATCACATATCACAACATACATTTGCTTTGTGAGCTAAGTTATTTTTATAAACTAGTGTGTTTTCTTAGCAGTTTTTAATCAAATGAGAAATATAAATAACGAACATAATTATTGCAAAATATGGAGTTATTTTTATAGCTTACAAACTTTATATATGCAGACAACCAATGAAAACAATTAGTGCATATTAGAACAGATGATTATTAAAATTGAGTAAAACCTGAGAGGGTAAAGACGTGATGATTAAAATAAAGGATCAAAAGTGTGTTTGTGTAATCATGCTTAACGTACTAAACAAATGTATAATGAAACGTTGTAGTACATTATAGTTTCAATAGTTTTATAATAACTGTTTAATTTACTCACGTGTGTTTAATGTTTGCTGTGAATCATTTTCACGATCCCAGGATTGGTCCTGGCCCACAGCTTAGAAACCAGTGCTCTATAGTCTATAACACTTACTATGTTCCATATCGGGTCTATTACGCACTTGTATACTATTATGGAGTATTTAATGAGAAGACGGCAGAAGGCAGAACCCCCCTTCTGCCGTCTTCTCATTAAATACTCCATAACCCCACCTTTCTTCCTCGCGTTTTAAAATTATTTCTCTCTTTCTATCCCATGAAATATCTATTATCAGAACGCCCCTTGATGGGGTTACTTACCCGCCACACAGATATGTATGAAAGGTTGACTAAGAGATCTATCTCACGGCGCTAACACATCCTGGTCGCGCATAAATTAACGACTCCTAGTAAACAAACACCAAAATTAACAATTGCTGGCATTAAGAATAGTTTACTGTGTGTGTTCTAGTGAATAGAGTTCCTTGCTACAGATTCAGAGGTACCGGGTTCGATACTTGTCGCTTACAGATTTATTTGTGAAGTGGTGGGTCTGGAACATTGTCAATTCAGCCTCATGAGGTCAAATGAGCAGATACTTGAATGGAAAGTAACTGTTCTGGTCTAGAAAACTGATATTAACGGCCGGAGGGGTCGTTGTGCTGACAACATGACACCTTATATCCACAGAAGTTGGCACTATCCTCACCAGCATATAGCGGTCACTCGGTCGATATAGCTCGCTTGTAGGCTCATGCCATGGAGGCTTTTTTTTAAGTTCATTAATGACCCGCCAATAAGCATATTTGTAATAAAATTTAATGCGGTTCAATGTATACATATTCGAACGGGTGGGCATGAAATCTAAACGTCAAGCTCATATAGTCTGACGTTTCAGTGTCGTGAAGATCAGGGTTTAAATCTTGGACATGTGTACTAAAGATTTTTTCCCCCCTAAATGGTTTGCCACACTACATCCACGTAAATAATAGTTCACTTCTTAGAGATTCTACCGTACTCATTTATAGCTCAACTATGCTGATAGCCCGGGCGGGTAGTAAAACATGTTAAAAAAAATCAGAGTAAAATTAGTTATTTTTCAAATGATATATTATTCCTCTGCCAGACAGACAGACCCTATGAGAGGGGGCTGCAGGGAGTAAATCGTACCCTGGCCCAGGAGTTTAAGAGGGGCATGAGAATTTCCCGGATTTCTCAGAAAATGTTTGAATATATTGAAGACTACCATTCACATTTCCACTACTAGGTACTATCACTAAATTATTAGTGTAGGTATAATATTTTTGTCTTATTGATTTTACCTTTTTTTTTTAGATATAAAGGACATATAATTTATATATATTTTTCTTATTTCTTTTATTTTTTTCAGATAGGATTTGTTAGTTAATTCTTTTTTTTTAAGACAGGATTAATAAAAAATTGAAGGGGGCCCGAAAAAACTGTGTACCCTTGTACCCTTTTTACTACCACTGGGCACATTTCCCCGATATCCTAAGTACCGATGTGTCACTGCCGCAAACTGCCCCCTCTTGCTATTACGTCACACGGGAACATTTCATTCAGCAAAGAAACAAAAGGCCAGCAACTATATCATATCTCACTTTTGCTTTATTTTTAACTCCTTAAGGTCGAGTACACACGGGTCCACTTATTTCTTATCCTATCTTAACACACTGTCTAGTCCAACCTTTCTTCCGTTTTTTTTTCCTTGCGTCCGTCTCATACCTCAACCTCGACTACACTCTCCTATACTTCACTACACCACTTCTCCTCAGAGCAAGCGAGGTGCCGTCTAGCGGCACACCTTCCAATCAAACAACCGGGTGTGACGCAGACGGTACACTCCTTATAGAATTCCTCTCAGAGGCCCTGCAGAAAGAGCATAGTAATCCATAAACAGCTCTTAGAAAGAGATAAGTCGTGATTAATAGCAACATTTGTTGAGAGAGAGAGAATAGAAGCCCTCAATGAAGTTTCCTCACAAAGGCGTGATATGTATTGTTCAGCAAGGATTAGAGAGTTACGCGCTCTAGTTAATTCTCCGTTAAGTCCCTTTCATAACGTCAAACAAGTGTTTCACACTTAACTTGATATTTCTCAAATCCGGCTTGGCTTGACGTAAAACCACACTGGCGTCATAAAACACTAGCAATCTTATAATAGAGCTCCATTTTCTGTTAATAGCATGTACCAAGATAGTTTTTATGCTCAAATATGTGTTGTGTCAAGTTAGCCGTTCTGTTGAGTACAGTTTAGATCATAAATTAAATTGTTCGACTCGTATTGATTTGCCACGTTTGTTGATTTGATTGTTCAGAGCTGAGTTTGACATTTACATGTTTAATCTCATTCTATAAAGAGACATCTAAAATTGTATTTGGAGCATGTTGAGATTAAATTATATGTTCGTTGTGTTGCTTCCGGTGTGTAATGGTGGAGTAAACTTATTTAATTTTAATATAATAGCTGTCTTATATGAGTAATTTATATCTATCAATCTTAAGTAGGCCTACATAATTTTAAGACTAGCTCGGAATATAATTAAATTATAAGTCGTAAATATTATTATATTTTGTCACCACGAATTCTTACCCGTTTAGCTTATACTCGTCTAGACTAGCTCCGTTTATGTGTCAAGGATGAGGGAAGGTCGGATTTTGAAATAGTATACCGGCATTTGCATGCAGGGAAAGTGGAAAAACTATTTAGGGAAAAGTATCCTCAGCACATCTGACCAGGATTAGAACCCAAATATCCACATTATAGTCAGGCCAGTGTATTGCAAGACCAATTCCTTAGATGATTGAAACAATTAAGCGGGTAATTATCACTATAAACGTTTAACATTACTTGTAATACGATTTATGAGGAATTTTATTTTAATTTTTGAGTTTAAAAAAAATTATAGACAACGGCTATTATTGTATTTAATGCATTTACTTTGAATTTGCCCATGGTTCTTACGACAAAGTATTTTAAAAACAGCAAAAAAACTCTTTTCATTGTTTTGGTTGAACGATAAAGGAACAGTCTTGGCATTATTTACCATTCGCCTTTATTTTTATTTTGTTTAACTTAGTACTTTGTAAATTGTAGCATGGCATGGCTTAAATATTATTCTTTTCGAACTGTATCACGCCGGTTTCGCAGAAATTCTAATATATTAAAATTATGTTGAAATATTCAACAATTTATTCCGAAACGTTATAATTTCAACATGTATAGTTTAAAACACCCCTTCCCCGATATCCCCTTCCTAGCCCTACCTCTTCTCCAAACAAAAAAATATTGACCTTCCATTTTCAACCCATTTGAAATTCAAATGCGGTACTAGTGTAAAAAATATATTTTTTCATGAAAATATTCTCAATGGGTAAATGAAGGGCTCCATCGCCCCCCCACCCCACTAACCCCCCTACTCTTTCCGTCGACGCTCAAAATATTAATTTGGTCATATATCATCATAATTCAAGAGCTTCTACACAGGATTGACAATCTCGCCGTCATGTAAGCTTCCAACATAGAACTTCTAAGAGGCCGGTTAGACCACATAAACGAGCTTTGAAAAGGAAACAGAGCTTTTATATGTACAGAAGTGTCTCGATTATCCGAGGTTAGTGGAACCAAGGTGGGCTCAGATAGCCAAAAATTAGGATAATACAAAACATTACTTTTAAACACACCTAAGTTTCACAAATTAAAATAAAAGTCATGACAAATCAATAAACTAGAGCTTTGACGCTAAGTGACAGGCAACTGACTTGACAGTGGCAGACAGTAATATTTATAGTGCCACAGTAACAGTGTAAACGATGAGTCATCCAATGATTCACTTCGATACTCATACCAGACAAGTGAACCAGTTCAATGAGGATCATTTCATACACATTCACACGAAATGTAACTTGTGCTACCACCTTGAATAATACGGAACCTCAGATGATCGTGTCTTGGATAATATGAAACCTCGGATGATTGGGTGTGGATAATATGGAGCCTAGGATGATCGTGTGTTAGATGATATGGAACCTTGGATGATCGTGTGTTGGATGATATGGAACTTCGGATGATCGTGTGTTGGATGATATGGAACTTCGGATGATTGGGTGTCGATAATATGGAACTTCGGATGATCGTGTGTTGGATGATATGGAACCTTGGATGATCGTGTGTTGGATAATATGGAACCTTGGATGATCGTGTGTTGGATAATATGGAACCTCGGATGATCGTGTTTTGGATTAAATGGAACCTTGGATGATTGAGTGTGGATAATATGGAACCTCGTATGATTGGGTGTGGATAATATGGAACCTTGGATGATCGTGTGTTGGATGATATGGAACCTCGTATAATTGTGTGTTGGATAATATGGAACCTTGGATAATCGGGTATCTACAGTAATTCTCAGACATTTATTGAATAGCTATATTATTATTCTAGTAGGAAGGATTGTATATGAGAGTTAAAAATGTTAGTAAAACTAGTTTTATTATAACCATACGTCAAGTCATCTATCACTTTTGACAGATGTTATAAATATTTATAAAATCATACTTATCAAATATTAAAATGTTATCATTGTTCATAAAAAAAGTATATCGTTGTAGTTTCTATAAGAACCATCTATTAGAACCCGACTGTAGTTGGTCCATTGACACAATTTAGACGTCTCATGGCACCGTCATCTGGCGTCCCCGACTACAAGTTCCTGTCACCATCTACATTCTGGATAATTTTATACCTGAAGATATTAATATTCATATGCATTCAATATGGTTGAAAAATGACTCCAGGACGGGTCTAGGGGGAGTTCCTGTGTCAAGAAACCATTTTTAGACTATATTTAATATACATGTATCATTGATAACACATGTTTAATCAATTTAATTATATATAATGTCCAAAAAAAATTCTGTTTAGTTTAAAGTTAGTAAATGTTCAGCACTGGACGGACAATAAAATTGAACCAAAGCAACATTCTTTGTTCTGGAAAGTTTTTAAATTACGATTTGATTTTTTTTTTTAATATATGGCTTCTTCTAAGCTCTTGATCAGTATTGATTTTATGGCTGGCAGAACTGTTGCAGAATTAAATCTCTTCCATGACTTCCAACTCTCTGACTGTGATTGCACACAGTTGGCATAACTGCAGTGTGACATTGCTACCAATTGTTCCAGATTGAAATCCCTCCCCTCGGTGACCAACTCCGCTCTGAAAGCCCAGGATTTCCAACTGTGTCTTACTGTGATTGAGGCCAGACAGTTGGCAGGACTGAACATGGACCCAGTGGTTTGCGTGCAGGTTGGGGAACAGAGGAAGTACACGAGCGTAAAGGAGAGTACCAACTGTCCTTATTACAACGAGGTGAGAACGCTTCAAAAACAATAATTTATTACCAGTTTACTAATATTAATTTAAATTAGTTGAAATCTTACCCCTGGACCAGGAAATCGAACCAGGGACCCTTGGCTTAGCATAAATGCTCTACCAATGAGCTCCATCACTCATAGTTTGAGGCTGAGTATGTGATGTCAGTTAATTAAAACCCAATTTTTTAAAGAAAAAAAAAGCTAATTATTTATAAAAATTGGTATCTGGGAAATATTTTAAAGTATGATAAATAATAATATATACTTGTTTTTCTAAGATAAATTAATTTAAAAGTAGTTTACTTTTGACAAAATTTTAGACAATTCTAATTGTTCGCAACTGGCCTTTGCTTTTATTCAAAATACAGTAGCTCCACGACTTATTTGGTGCTGACTGACAGCTCACAGCTGTAACTTCTGGCACTCAACATTTAGGTATATACCTAAATTTTGATTGTCAGAATTTACAGCTGTTAAACACATGTTTTTTGTAGATCATATGGTTCAACGTAGGGATTAATAATTTGGTCTGGTAACGTTTCAAAGCCGTCATCTGTCAGCTGTGAACTGTCAGTCAGCACCAAATAAGTCATGCATAGGGTTTAGGTAGCTGTGCATTGGTTTTTACTATAACCAAGAATCTGAGATAAGTTTAAAAAAAGAGCTCATCTTTGAAACTTTTGATTTTTTCCTTAAAATGGCTTAAACAGTTTTGTTTAAAATGTACATAGGAAATGTTTATTATGATTAACAAGCTGATGTGTTTGATTTTCTGAAAATGTTTACCGATTCTACATTCTTCAGAAGTTTAGTCTATTGTGAGAGTAGCGCCTTAGACCACGTGGCCACCGAAACTGGTTTAGAAAATATTAATAAAGCATTACCCGTATTGGTGGCCGCGTGGTCTAAGACAGCCACAGGTGTGGTGAAAGAGAAGTGAAATTTGTTAGATCCTGTATAAAATTGAGAAACTATGTTGCTCAACCGAACATTTAAACCACACACACCATTTGAACAAGTTTATTCAAAACATGTATACAATTTGACTACTCATTTACAACTGCCTCAGACGCAAATGATGGAAACTGTTAGAATTGAAAATGTAAGACAATTTAATGTGAAATTTGACAATACCGGTACTTTTGCAGAAACATTATCTGAATATCTTAATTTGATGCACATCTTGATTTTGCCTTCAAATTGACATCAACAATTCGAGATCTGTATTTTGACTTGAATCCTACCATTAGAGAAACGTCCATCCCTTGTCTAGACTCAAAATGAAGGCAGAAATTAAACAAAGTATTAGGAAAGGAAGTGACAGTGTTTTGTCAGGAACGCATTCAGAAATCGAAATGCCTCCGATGGTATGTAGCAAATATAAAGTTATAGCCAACACACGCTCATCAAGAAAATGTTTATTTTACTGTGAGAGTTGGCCAACTCAAATTCACCACACTTTTATGGCCATTGTGGCGATTGAAGGATAGGGTGGCCAATCCAAGTTATAAGACGTCACGGTCTTAATAGACTGGGATTTACCAATAACGGGGATATAAAGGTTCAAGTCTTGGTTAGGTGCATTAAGGGGGAGTTTTTTCTAAATGGTTTTCCACTCTCCACCCACGCAAATGTGGGTGTAACTCATTAAAATTTATTCTTCCTCATCCTTAACGACGTTGCCTACTTGGAGATTTCGAAGCTATTTTTCGAAGCGGGTTGCATCATAGCTTAGCGTTACTAAGAAGTCCAAGCACTATCACACTCAGACACCAATGTACAAAATAGAAAGAGAGGGAAGAAAATTAGAAGTTCGCCCTAGGAGGGCTCTTGTCTATGTGCTTATAATCCTTTCCCTCTTCCTCTGACGAGCTTACACACTCACTTTAATATCAGTGCCGTGAAAACATTGACTTGCTTTTAAATTCTATCTTTTTCTTGTTTCCTATTCTAGATAGATATTTGATACCGTGGACTTTTTTAATCTACATCCTAGCAGGAAGACTCCTACTGGACACTTTCGTGACCAAACCAAATAGTCTAAGTTGTGGTGGATTTATCAAAAAATACGTTTACAAAAGAAAGCTATTTCAAGATAAAAAATAATATTTTTGTGACACCTTAGGACTATTTTTAGAAGCATTTAATAGTTAATGGTTTTTGTTTTAATTTTATATCTTTAAAACTCGCTGAGTAAAACGTAAATTAATCAACATGGGAAATCGCATCTTGACCTGCCGTGACTTCACAGGTAGGCAACGTCCTTTATATATTAGCGTAATTAACACATATGTGTACAACCTTAACATGTAGTAGAAGTGGAGCTTTTTTTAAAATTGCTCCAGTAGAATATTTTAGTTTAATTTTATACAAACAATGATCTTAACCATACTTGAATATCTGTCATGAACATAATTTGAACAAAAAAGTATCCCTCTTCATTTAAAAGTCCTGAAAAAATTTCATGATACTCATGACATATAATCAGGAACCGTTTAGATTACCATGTACAGAAAATTAAACTAAACATAGGCTCTATCTAATGAGGCAATCTTTTATTCCCCCCCTCCCTTCTCCTACCACCCAAAAAATAATAATTGAAGTTTCAGAATTAAAGTTAATGAAATGCCATAGCACTGTGTTTCTCGTGTTTGAAATGTAGCTTTGTAAAATCTCTCTTGAGTTAATATCACAAAATGTCACATTCCCTAAACGTACGCTTTCTCTTTGTTAAAATACACAGAAAGGACAGACAGACAGATGACTCCAAGTTTCTGGCAAAGTGACGGACAGAAAGAAAGAAAGAAAGAAAGAAAGAAAGAAAGAAAGAAAGCTAATAGCTATAATATTAGTTTTTATTTGATTGCTTTAGAGAATAATGGGTACGCGTATTTACAAGTATATTTAATTTTGGACCACTTTTATTTTAATTAACACATTAATTTAGTTAGTACATTCAAATCAAAATTTAAAGTACTTAATGTGCACTTTCTGAACCGATTGATTATATCAGCTCGCAACATAACAATTAACTTAAATCTAAAAGAGACACAAAATCCAGTCCCTCAGTCGTTAATTCATTACTCTGAAAGGGATATCTCCAATTTAACTAATTATAATTTTTTCATCCAGGATATGAATCGAACTCGTGACCCTTATTTCAGTGGGCAGACACGCTACCAACTAGGGCGAGGTGTCAGCCTTCTTCTAAGGATACTTTTTTTTCCTTCTCAATGTCTCAGTTCCCATTCTTGCTAAACAAAGACATTAATCGCGCTAATGGAATAGGGATTATTAAGATAGAATTTTTGAGGAAATGTAACTGAATTTGTGTAGAGAGAGAGAGAAAGAGAGAGAGAGAAAGAGAGAGAGAGTGGAAAAACATTCATGAGGAAAAAACCATCAGTATACCCAACTAGTATTTTAACACCAACTTCCTTGTTTATGTCAGTCTAGTCTAACAAGAGTGTGACGCGTTAGATCGTGAACATTGATAAGGGTTACTGATTATTTAATTAAATGATTGGGAAGATGGATTAAATCAGTGTTTCCAAAACATTTGTCAGTCAAAGGGTGACCAACTTTATTCAGTAAAAAAATACCTTCCATTCCATCTTGTAAAGAATAAACACCCGTTCCAAATTTGAGTAAGCTCCAGCAACAAGCGTGAGTTTAAGAATAGATCTGATATAAAATAAATGGTACGGCGCACCGGTCAGACTTTCTCTCTCTTTCTATAAGCTCAAGTATCGTCAAGGTGTTGCACATCTTCAAGTCATCGCATTGATATTTAATTATTCATTTATACATTTTGACCAATAAAAAATGTAAATATTGACTATTGAGTCTAAAATGGAGATAGATCATTGCTGTGCAAACATTTCTCCTAAGAGTTTTAAGGAAAAATAACATACTTTTTTTAGATACTTACTTATATTTAATTACTC
>CABFWB010001266.1:156196-173906 GCA_902151455.1 Timema bartmani
AGCTAGTTCTATCCAGTCCACCTCATTACACCTAATCCCTATCTTAAGCTAGTTCTATCCATCCCACCTCATTACACCTTATCCCTATCTTGAGATAGTTCTATCCAGTCCACTTCATTACACCCTATCCCTATCTTAAGCTAGTTCTATCCAGTCCATCTCATTATACCCTATCCCTATCTTGAACTAGTCCTATCCAGTCCACCTCATTACCCCCTCTCTCTTTAAGCTCCATTCTAATGTTAACCTCCAAACTGTATCTAGGTCTTGCCAATGGTCTATTCCCATTTGTTTTGTTAGTCATTTCCCTGAAGACGGTTCTAGATCCTCCCATTCATGTTGCATGTCCTGTGCACCGTAATCTATGAAACCTGATCATCCTAACTCCACTCTAATGATAGTGGAAATAGAAAGTTTTTTTTCATTTTAAAGCTAAAAATTAAGAAGCACATTAAAACTAAAGTTTGTCTAATAAAACATAATTTAGGGCCATACAAGGCATATTAGCATATAGGTGTCCAAAGATGTGTAAAGCACCCTAATATTTGAAATATTTAACCCCATCATTTTTAAAACACACAACTTGATAATAAGTGTAATGATCTGATAAGGTGACTCAACAAAGCATTAATAAGACACAAATGATTCCTTTTGCCATAACGGCATGGCTGATAGTTGTATTAATGTTTCGAAACGTTATGGCACAGAGTTGTATTGAAATCTACATTAGCGGTGGGTGTGATGTGAAGTGTTGCCAGACTAAGCAGAGCTTGTTCTTGTGATATTTTCTTCACCACTCGCTCCCCATTTTACCAATCACAAAGAGACTATTTTCTAGAATCCTCACAAGGAAATGTATGTTTGTTGATACCTGGACAGTGAATGTTCTACCGAGTGATGAGAAAACATTACAGGTATAGCCTGATTTTAGTTGGAAAAACAGTAGAGAAAATGCAAAGTTTTTTTTACAGCCAACATTGATAACATTTTACTATATTATTGGTGTTATTTTATAGGTATTGATAATATTCATCAAAAGTGACAACTGCAGATAACATGACTTGACGTATGAACATATTCAACTTGTTTTAGTAACTTTAGTAACTGTTCTTCCTACCAAAATCATACTATACCTACAGTTTAAACAAACTCTACATTCACTGGCAACCCCTCACAGCATGGCACTGTGCATTAGAATTGTAGCTATAGTGGGAACTTGGTATAAATGACAGTTTAAAAGAATCAATAATGTATTTTGAGGATAATATTTAACATGTTACTGTATTAGTTGTATAATTTATAGATAGTAACACTGCCTGTCAAAAAATGAGAGCTGCACATAACATAACTTGATGTATGAATATGTGAAAATAGATCTCGTAACACCCCCTTCAGTAGCCGAATGGTCACTCATATTAGACTGGCCTGCTGAAGACGGGTAGATTGAGGTTCGAATCTCAGTCGAGTCTACAGAGGGAATTTTTTTTTCTTAAATGGTTTAGATCGCTCCTTTCAAGCAAATGCGGGTTGATTACCTATAAAATGATGCCTTCCTTATCCTTACCCCGTTAGAGTAACTATCATGTATGTCTATAAGTTGAATACTAACTAGGTAGTTAGACCCGGTGAAAAAAAATCCATTAGCTTTTTTAGCCTCTTCTTATCACTTAATTGTGAAACATTATACATTGAGCCCTATAAAATATGATCATATAAAAAAATTGTATTTTAGTGATGGCTTTATACACAATGGATCTTAATTTTTGAAAACATTATTTTGGGAAATAATTATCCAACAAATTTGCTCAGATGGTAACATGACTGTATAATATGTCAAGGGTCACTGGTTCGATTACTGGCATGACTAGAAAAAAAAATTGAAATTTGGGGTGTCCCGTCACAGTTATAAGTCTTGGGGTACTGGGTATTATGTTTGTCCTAGAATTAAGTTAGTTTGTAAATTGTGCGCTGATATATCAAGTCTATACAAAAAGTGCACCGTTAAAAATCCCACATTGAATGGTTTATGTATCACTCTCGTAATAGACCAGATTGCCATTGGCTGAGATATTGGGGTTCAAACCCCGGTTGAGTTTTTTTTGCTAGATACTTTGTCACGCAAATACATACACATTTCTTCTAAATGCAACCTTATGCATCTCTATATCATTAATGTAAATATGCAAATATCCCCAGTAAGGCGCGGTAGGAAAATAACAAACCATAAACAATCTCAACAGGTATCTACTGTCAAAACTTTGGTTAGAAAGAATTTATAGAAAATACAAACATATTTATTTTACTGTTAGCATTGATAACATTTTATTTTTTTATTCAAGTTATCTATCGAAAGTGACAACTGAAGATCACATGACTTGACGTATGAATACTAAGAAAAGTGATCTAGTAACTTTTTCTATCGGTCAGATAAGGTCCTTGCTACAAACAACAGACCGTACCTAATCCCCCAGAGCCTGTACCGGCGATAAAATGTACAAACTTATATCAAACACGCTATTACCCAAATTTCTCCCGCGGTAATTGGTGCCTTGGGTGTCGAATCTGTTTATCAAAGGTATTTTACTCCACAACAATTACTTGTTAAAATATAATCCAGTAAGCAGGTCTGTGGAGTCAGTACGCCAAGCCTTCGACTCCGACTCTTTTATTTTTCTGTCAGATGCCAATGACTCCTCCAGAAATGTCTAAAACAGGTGTATTCAACCTTTTTAGGTCCAGATTACTTACTTCATGGGAAACTTATTTGGCATTGTGAACTTGTAATTGAATAAATCTCTCAATCCAAATTACAAATATTGGGCCTAAAGAATAAAATAGTGTAAAATTAAAATGATATAAATTATCATATGGTGTTATAGTACTTTACATTTTTATTTTGAAGCCGGAGTGAGAGTCAGTATATTTTTATTGACTCTTGACTCCACCCAAAATTGCTTCCGACTCCATGACTCTGAATCTGACTCCACAGCGCTGCCCGTAAGTTAATGTTGTATCGCTTTGGAGAAACGCCTTAAGTACCGATAAAATAAAATACTCCTAAGGGGGTGCATCGGAATTTTTAGAGACACCCAATTTTTTTTTATCAGCTCAACTCATTATAACTATCCTTTCTATAAACATTAGTCTGTAAGTTCAAAGATGTCCAATGATGTGTGAGGGTGTGTCCACAGACCACCAGTTCTACCACAAGTGGGCCCTACTCACAGACCCAGATGACATCGCTGGGGGTCCCAAGGGTTACCTCAAGTGCGACATCAGCGTCATCGGCAAAGGAGACACCGTTAAGGTGCCGCAGAAGAGTGAGAAGGATGAGGATGACATTGAGGCGTGAGTCTGACGTCTTGTCTGCACTACCGTGGTTCATGTTAAACTTTGTTATAATTTGATAAAGACCACTTCGTACATCACGGACACACTCATAGCTAGAGTTGGGCAGAACTGTTCACTGTTTGGAATAGTTCAAAGTAGTTCAGTTCACTCAAATGAGCAATTTGTTTATCTAGTTCAATAGTTCAGTCTTTCATTAACAACAGCCTGTAGTTAAGTCAGTGGTAGCTACAGCTTGTAGTTCATTATGTTCACTGGTTTGCAGCCAATCTACAATTTGTATTTCAGTCATTCAAAGGTTTGCAGCCAATCTACAACTTGTATTTCAAACATTCAAAGGTTTGCAACCGATCTACACACAGCTTGTATTTCAGACGTTCACTAGAGAGAGAAATAAGAGTTATTTCTTCTTCTGATCTGATACCCCTCAATCTGGATAACAGGAACCTGCTGCTACCAGATGGAGTGCCCGTGGAGCGACAAAGGGCCCGCTTCATCGTAAGAGTGTATCGGGCAGACGGGCTGCCTAAAATGAACTCCTCCATCGTCGCTAACGTCAAGAAGGCTTTCACTGGCGAGTTTAAGGACCTTGTGGATCCTTACGTCCAAGTATCCTTTGCAGGACTCACTGTGAGTTGCATTTGGAACAGATTACATTATCCTTCTTCAGTGGTTGAATGATCTAAAGGTGTCCCTCTCGCAATATACTGGACGTCCGATGAAGGGGAGATCAGAGTTCAAATCTTGGTTCAGATGTACTGAGGGTTTTTTCTAAATCTTTTTATCTCTCCTTCCACGCAAGTGCGAGTACAATTCTTCTAAATTCAACCTTACTTATCCACATTAACGTAACTAGTACATATGCGTACAACCCAAACAAGTATTAATATGCGATGCTAAGAAACAACAACAGTAGAATGCCGATAATCCGAATCGTCAACCAACCTAACCCTCACAAGCCCCTCCCCTTCCTGATTCAGCTGTCATATCTATATCCAGGGCAAAGAAGTCCCGAGAAGATCTCACCAGCCATTTTGAAATCATTTTTCAGGGCAAGACCAGCGTGAAGAAGCACAGCTATGCCCCCGTGTGGAACGAGCAACTGGTCTTCACGGAGATGTTCCCCCCTCTCTGCCAGAGGATAAAGATCCAGCTGAGGGACAATGACCCTGTGAACAACACTGTCATTGGGACACACTTCATTGACCTCAAGACTATCTCCAACGACGGAGAGAAGGGTGAGCCTCATCAGGTAGTTCCCCCCTGTTGAGACCTTCATATTCTCACGGCCATTCTCGGAAAAGAGGAACCGACAAAATCCTTTTCGGTTATATCCAAGGGATTAAATCTGTTTCAAACTGATTTTGATAGTTTTTACATCTATGTATTTAAAATGGGAAGCAATTCATTTTGATAATGATTCCCAGAACTCCCCCCAACCAATTTTCATATTTCTTTTTTCTTTAATTGAATGTGTTCATACATATTAAATTTCAAAAGTAATCAGAGGGAAGCAAAAATTTTAGAAAATGACAATTTATCTTAGAAACAATGTCTTGAGTTCTTTTAAACAAATTTCTATTTATTTCTTCATAATTAAATCATTTACTTTAAGGATATCAAAGTTTAAACCAATATCCAATAACAAAGCCGCAATATATAATTTACATATATTTTTGAATGTATTGACGTGTGGTAGAGGTCTCTGAAAAAAATGTCTTGAGCTGGGGATCTGAACAAATATCATAAAAAGTGTTAACTTTAGCTGGGATTTTTTACAAATCCCGGTAATTTGGAAAAGCAAGAAAGTTGACTTGAGAGATTTTTTGCCTTGTTACAACTCTTTATATATTATTTTGCAATAAGGAAATGATCAAAACTATACTAATATATTTGGTAAAACACACTGTTAACATGAGAAAAAAAATCAGGAATAATATTAATTTAAACAGAAATTTACTAGTGTTCCCTTGGTAAAAGAAAATTGGATTTAAGGGAAATATTTCCCTTGGTGTGCCCCTTTAGGTGATGATTCCCAGTATCCTAAGTCAGAATCAAACATCAACCCTCCTGATTTCCCTATACATTGAAAAGTAGAGGTGTGTGAAGCTTCAACACTTCAACTTGACTTCAAAACTTATATCAACTTCGACTTTGCTTGGAGAAAAAAATAGACAAAGCTACTATTGCAATCTATTCAGTATGCCAACATTATTATTCCCTATTTTACTTACCAATGTTTTTAGGTTTCAAACTAAATTAAGCTTACAACCCGAACAAATAGTGGAACGTGGTGCTTAAAAAATATATATAGTGAGCCCTATTGAATTGTTCACTGATAATTACTAAGAGCGGAGGCTGTAGTACTGTAAAGAGCAGTCTGGGGTGCTAAAATAGGGTTTTCATGCTGAATAGAGAGACCTGGGGGGCGATTCATGAACATATCCAGAGAAATTTCTAGTAGTGTTTCCATTTAACTGTGCAGGGCAGACCACTCAAACTGCTCAAGATTGCACTTAGTAATATGGGGCTTGTACTTTAATTAAACACAGTGATAGTGAGAGCTGATATTGTTCCCTTGCTATGTCATAATAAATCCTCCAAACTGTGCAGTATTCTATAGTGTATCACTCACATGCGCTACCTTTGTGTTTTGTTTTGAGAGTGCTCTGTCGTTCCCCTTGGTTGGGTTGGGTTGGGTTACACCAGAGGTCAGAACAAGAGCTACCCTACCTCTCGTGCTGAACTACAGGAAATGGTTGTGTAATCTTTCTCTAGCTCTCGACTGGAACTGTTCTCTAGTATGGGAAATACTGCCTTATGAGCAGTCAGTTGTCAAGGGACAAGTACTTATTAGTTAGGGAACAATGTGTTACTCAAGACTTTATCAACAGTATTATGTGGTTAATTATTATTAATCACCCACTTCGGTGGCTGCTGATGTAAGGCGTCACTCTCACAATAAACTATACTCTCAATGATGGGGGGATTGGGGTTTGAATCCTGGTTGGATGTACTGAGGGTGGTTTCACGTATATGATTTGCTATTCTCCTTTCATGCAAATGTGAGTACACTTCCTTTAAATTCAACCTTGCTAATCCCTAGCACACTAACGTGATTAATAGGTATGTGCTATCCCGGACGGGTAGTAAGATGCGGGGCCAAGAAAAACACCTTGGTTTATATGTTTTCCCACGATCCGAGTTGATTAAACAATCACAAGCAAGTAAACCACAAAAAAAAAGAGAAAGAAAGTGATTTCAATTTTTGCAGGTTTCCTGCCTACCTTTGGCCCCACGTTCATCCACCTGTACGGCTCTACCCGTGACTACAGCCTCATAGACGAGCACTCTAACCTCAACACAGGTCTGGGAGAGGGTGTGTCTTACAGAGCCAGACTGCTGGTGGCCATCAGGACGGAGATAACGGACAACATCGATCTGGCGCCGTCAGAGGTGGAGGTGGAACCTACTTTCCCCATCAACGAGGTGAGACGAGTCAGTATTCTTCTCTTCACCCCATCGCCTTCATCCTGATAGTATGACAAACCACAAGGCAGGGGTGAGGACAGATCAACTGTGGATTCACGCGTTCACCGGAAAATAAAATTAGAACTGAGATATGATCACGTGGCGAGCTCTTATCCAATCAAAAGAAATCATCACGGACTTCATAGATCTCTCTGCACTGGTAAAAACAATTCTAGCTTTGTCTGCCCTTCCCCATAAAATCTGCGTGGAAGACCAAATCAAATTTCGAAACTAAGTGATTCAATTGACAATTGTTATTAGTTTAACTCTAGGCCTCATCTATTTGAACTAATAACATAATATATTTACATTCACTAATTTATGTATAACCTATTTCATTATTCAAACTTTTAATGTGTTTTCATGTATTTTTCATGTTCTTAAATCTTTTCTGTTATCACTTTAGCACATTAAACATCAACTTAACTTAATATCTAATAGCTTATAGTACACAATTAATTACTTTTCTAATATAATTTAATCTATACATTTTTAACTATTCTTTATCAATCTTTGTCATTTCTCATTTCAGGTTCATTACGAATTTATAGATTTTACATCAATTTATATTTATTTAATTAGTTTGTTTCTACTTGTCAAATTATATTCATAAATTGTAACTGTATGTTATTTCACTGTTCATTGCCTTTTTATAACCTAATATTATGTAGATTTCTTATCAATATCTTTAAAATAGGTTTTCTAAACTAATAAGCTACAAAAATTACCGTGAAGTCCAAGTCTTATTTTATATTTACATTTATGAATGAATATTCTCATTCATGTTTCAAGACGGCGTACGGTAAGAACGAGGAGTTCTTCATGTTCACGACAGTCCTCGACGTGACCATGATTGACAAGAAGTTGGGAGACAAACCCATCTACCTTGAGATCAGCATCGGCAACGCCGGGAATACGATAGACGGCCACAACCAGACCACCAGGGAGCTGAGCGACTCGGACAGCGATGACAATATAGGTGAGTGTTTGCCAAGGAGGTTGTTTTCAGAATATATTTACTGTTACATCCTCCTTGGACCTTAGAAGGAGTATGACAATGGCAAGAGCTTGAGTGTTTATCAAGGAGATTGTATTTCTAGAATATATTTACTGTTACATCCTCTTTGGACCTGCGAAGTAGTATGACAATGGCAAGAGCTTGAATGTTTATTAAGGAGGTTGTATTTCTAGAATATATTTACTGTTACATCCTCTTTGGACCTGCAAAGTAGTATGACAATAGCAAGAGCTTGAATGTTTATTAAGGAGGTTGTATTTCTAGAATATATTTACTGTTACATCCTCTTTGGACCTGCAAAGGAGTATGACAATGGCAAGAGCTTGAGTGTTTATTAAGGAGGTTGTATTTCTAGAATATATTTACTGTTACATCCTCTTAGGACCTGCAAAGTTGTATGTATGGCAGTGACCAGAACTTGAGTGTTTACCAAAGAGGTTGTATTTCTAGAATATACTTACTGTTGCATCTTCTTTGGACCTACAATGGAGTATGACGATGATAATAACTTGAGTGTTTACCAAGGAGGTTATATTTATATAATATTTTTACTCTAGTATAAGTGGTGGAGATTACAGAAGCACTATTGGTACCACCTCTTTAGATACATATTCCCTCTTATAACGCCCATCATGTGTTGCATCTGGCAGAAGTGGTGACCACAACAGAAGCCACGTGGCAGAGCACCACTCCACCAGTAAAGCCGATGACCAACGACCGCCTCTACTACTACCTACCTTACTGGGACAACAAGCCCTGTATGCACGTTCGGTCCATATGGCCGGATTATAGACGGAGAATGTACAACTCCAACATTATCGCTAAGATCGTCGACAAATTGGTGAGTATTGGCTTAGTTCACCTCTCCCATTCATTAGTACTTGTTTGAAATATGATATATTGTGTCATAAGCATTTGTTATAGTACACATTAGTGTCGGACCTGAATTCTCTAAATCATAAACTTTTAATTAAATACATATTATTATTTTTAGCATTTCGATTTACTACTGGTTCAGGTTATACACACATGATAATTACTTTAATGGGGTAGGGGTGAAGAAGGAAGCATTTTAGAGGTAATCTACGTAATCTACACGCATTTGAATGGAAGGAGAGTAAGAAACCATTTAGGAAAAAACACCCTCAGTAAACCCGTCCAGGATTCAAACCTTGATCTCTCCATCATCAGTAGGCCAGTCCAATACGAGAGTGACGCCTTAGATCGTTCGGCCACTGTAGCAGGTTTAAATGTAATTTCATCCTGTAATTGGATGTGCTTTGTAAGTTTGTGGCTATGTTTATAGCTCAATAAATTGATTCAAAATAAAAATAAATGGCTGCATTAACTTCGGAAAGTAAGCAAATAATATGTCTGTACATGGCTTATTGTTAACCGAAGTGGAACTGGCGGTACAGTCCAATTTTCATAGGAAGATTCTTATCTGATAACTATAAAGTTACTATATAGTTACTTTTCATGTATTTGTACATCAGGTTAAGTGATATGCAGCTGTCACTTTTGATAGATATTATCATTACATATAAAATAACAATAATAATATAGTAAAATTTTATCCATTTTTTTTACATCCATTACCGTTTCCAGCTTGTGACCTGGGTCAGTTTTTTATTCAAGCTATATATTTTCCACCGCCAGCTGGCTAGGCCTGTCGTAGCTTCATCTAACTTAAGACTAGGACAGTCACAACATCCAGTTCCTGGCTATTAATCCATCACTGTGAAAGGGTGAACCCACATTTCACCAATGATAAATTTTTTGGCCATGCCGGGAATCTAACCCGGGGCCCCAACCTCATTAGATGGACATGCTACCGACTGGGCTATGGTGTCAGATTGTAAAATGTTATCAATGTTAACAAAAAAAAAAGTATTGTGTTTTCTACCAATGATAGACGCTCTAAGGCCCCCCACCAGTTTTTGTAAGGTTGAGCTTGTCCCCAGGAAGAAGGCCTGAGCGAAGTCCACAACCTGATGGACCTGGAGGACCCCGGAGGGGAGCGTAAATTGCGGGTCGTGCTGGATGAGGTGCACACCACACCAGCTGTGCGAGGTACACCTCCATCGCCAAAGGCAACGGTTCGAGCGCCGGCATGGGCAAGACCAAGTTGGACAAGGAGAGGATGAAACTCTGCCTCAGAGAAATCGTGAGTTAGAGGGTCATTGGTTTGAGAACACATGGCACCTAAAATTATTTATAATCAACCTCTTCCTCCATCGTGTCTTACTATACTAATACTTAGCACCGCGTCTTACTACCCGTTCAGGTTATACGCTTAAGTACCATTACAATAATGGGTAAGAAATTGGGAAGGTTGAATATAGAGGAAGTGAACCTGCATGTGCGTGGAGGGAGAGTGGAAAACCATTTAGGAAAGAAACCGCCCCAGTTCACATGAGCGAGATTCGAACCTCGATCTTCCCGTCCTCGGCAGTCTAGCTCAATACGAAACTATTGCGTTAGCTAACTACGCCACCGAGGTGGGTATATAAATAATGTTTTTCAGTATCAAATTTTGACATTATACGCTGTTACATTATGAAATTAAATTATAAATGGTATACATTGCCCTTATCACCATTTTATTAATTGCATTTAAAGTGTGTGTGATTTATAAATTAAGTGTTTGTATGAACTATTAGATAATCCAAAGCATGTGCCAGCCAAAATTTCAAAAGGAACTCTATAATTTAATAAACCTTATCTACATTTTTGTACTTTTAAAGGAAGTTTTCTCACATCTCAATATTTTTTTTCATTTTATAGTCTTGATATTGTCTTGAATTTATAAAGTGGTTCTTGCACATCCCTACACAATTCCTAAATCGCAAGTGATGTTTTAAATGTAATTTTTTCAGGAGCAAATAGGAAACATGGCCAGGAATCTAAAAGCCTTGGTGACCAAACATTCGTTCAAGGAGAGGTACAAGACAGCTCAGACATATCTACAGAAGTTGAGGTTCCTCATTGAAGATGTGAGTAGCCCCCATCATAAACAGGTCGCTCTATTAATTGCTTAGGCAACTTTTAAACTTGTATTAGTGTCAAACACATGTAATTCCTAAGTTTAGTTCACTACTTAAAAATTATCTCACATCCGACTAGCCGGGATATTAGATACAAGATTACGCCCGTCTAGAAATTGTATTGAAGTGCGGTTTTCTGAATTCTTTACTATACGACAACAGGATATAGATTAGTTTATGGGTTTCAATTTTAAAATAATTGTTTTTAAATCTGGTATTTTTTAATATGCTAAAATGGTTCACTGAACTAAATTCCACTGTTTTTCTAAAGTAAAATAGATAAAACCACACCACAGTGCATTGTCTAGTTCAAGCTGTATTACCTACATACAAGGGTGTATAAAGCTCATTTTTCTAGGGGGAGGAGCGTCCGTTAAAAAAATTGTACCATACAATTGTCGACCTTGGTGATCTTGGGGTAAAGTGCTCGCCTCACGACCCAATGTTTGTAGGTTCAAACCTTGCCGGTTTAGACGGAATTTTCTTGAGCAATTAAAGTCTATACCACAACTTCCTTCGGAGGTGGAGTAAAGATGGCAGTCCCATGTCGATTGTAGCATGTAAAATAACCCTGGAAGGTTTGTGAAAATACCTTCCACTGCAAAATTGGTGGGCCCTCTCACTTTCTCTTATAGAAATTGTTGTGTGCTGATATAATCAGATGGTTCGGAAAGTGCATCTTAAATACCTCACAGAAATAAAATAAAATAAAACGCTACACCATTAGACAGTAAAAATGTTTTATACATATTTATGAACCCAAAGTGTCTATCAAATCCCAGGGGTGGAGACCCCCCTTCAATCCCCCCCGCCACCCCATTTCTATACTCTTGCCTTCAAAAATCATGAAAGAAGCTAATGCTTAAACCCTTTATTTCCCTGTAAGATAAAAGCTAACTTTGAATTATTCCACTATGGTGTAGCTTTTAATATAGGTTCATAGTGTAATACGTCCAGGTAAGACTGCTACCTTTCAAAGTAAATAGATTGCACATTTAATGGTTCATGAATAGCAAAGCTTAGTAAATGTAAATGAACTTTAGGTTAAGGATAAAGCCGCAACGAGTATTATATTCCTAAATTGAAAAATTACACCTGAAAACAGGAATCAAACATGGGACGATTTGGATTTGTGCGCCAATTATTCTCTACCTGGTCCTGGTCAAATGCTGTTATGTTAATAATAGCCATTCAATAACTGTTGAGATTAAATGTGTAGAAAATGAAACTAAGCGTCTATTGAATATGTGTTTTATTTATTTTGATTGAAAGGTTGTCTGTAAACATTACCAACCTTAACTTGTGTTCCCTTTAACCCTACCTGAATATCTCTTTCATTCTTCTCCCCCTTCCAGCCTCAGCACGCGATGCCCGACGTATTCATGTGGGTGATAAGCAACGGTAAGAGGGTCGCCTACCAGAGGATCCTGGCGCGGGACCTCATCTACTCCATAGTGGACGAAGAGTGCGGTCGAGACTGCGCCAAAGTGCAGACGCTATTCCTCAAGGTACCTACAGCAAAGGTAGCCTTAGAGAGTTAAACTCTTACTAAGCAAGATACATTTCCCCTGCACTTAGATTTGCATCTAAAAATCATTGCCGCTGACGCTGTAAGCTAACCTCACACTCGCTTAATATGACATACTTGTTTATTTGTTTGTTTAAGGATATGCCTACCATGTTAGATTATTTTTAGCATTTTTTTTTATTTTTTTTAGAAAATGTCTGTGCCTTCTGGACTTGTAATTGTAATAAACAAATTTAGGGACCTCACCAAATATTTCCATTGCTACACAAAAAGATTCCCCACGTTTATTGAAGTTTTATGAACTATGTGGAAAAAATTACTTACACTTACTAGAAATTGTAGGACCAAAAGTTTAAATTTAAAACTCAACAAAACACATTGTGGTAATTTTCAGGTCCCATTCTTTGGCACAATCAAATAGAATTATTGTGAACTTTAGGACCCACATTATTCTGGTAAGTACAGTATATAGACCTTTGCCCTTCTATCCACCTTTCAAAGTTCATTGTAGGTGGAGAAAACCATTGGAGGAAAAAAAGGCTGAGAAAAACTAAAATGTGTTTCCTTACACTTTTTTTTTAGAAAAACATTTAAGTCATTATTCTGATTCCTAGCTTGTAGTGATGTAAGATATAAATTATTAGGGTAATTTTAAAAGAAAATTTAACAACATAGGTGCACTTACATTTCAAAATTTTTTTGAACTTTGCTTAAAATTTAGTGGCAGTCTTTATAGCTTTTTGTGAATGATCACCTTTGTTAATAAAAATGCGGCTCATGTTATACATTATAAAATTGTAATATATTATTATAATAACTGTATATAACTGATTGGTACTTAATAATCTTAATCTAAAATTAAACTCTAAACACAATGCATGCATATATCACAAAATATTTTAGTTTATAACAATTATATCAGCACTATTAAGGTATTCATGAAATTCAATAAATTGCTATGTACATATTTCTGTGGATAGGATATTTTTTTAAACTATTTTTGCCCTAATTAAAGCCCTCCTAGAAAGTGCACAGGAAATGTTGTACCTTAATCAGCACAATTACTTGGGTTGAAAGTAAGCCATTGATTGTACAATTAATTTGTAAATGATTAGCGAAGCTTAGAAAATGGAAATGATCTTTAGGTACAGAAGTATCAATCATCACATTTGTAAATTCAAAAAATGACATCTGGACATGAAAATTGAGACTGGGACCCTTGTCAATGCTCTACCACTGAGGTATCCAGGATTCTTCAACCACAGTTTAAGGCAGAGCCTGTGATGGACGTGTGGAAATTATTGGCGACAATATCATTGATACCACAACTACGATTCCTGGATAGCTCAGACTTGGCTTCGAAACAAATATCAGCTTCAACTTTACTTGGAAAAAAATTCCGGCTTTGACAATTACAAAGTTTTGCCAGTAAAATAATTCACAGCTACATACTCAAGTTATGGTTAATCATTTCCATTTTGAGCTGTTATATATGTAACAAATATATATTTATATGAAAAAATCGTATTGAAAATATAGAATATAACTTGATTTGTATGAAATAGAACAAAATTATTAAAACCAATTGTGCAATAAAACATTTTCCAATTTACTTTAGTTCATAAAGATATATAAATAAACACAATATTATATTTTTTTAAAGCTTAAATAAAACTAACAAAACATATTCAAACGTGGATTTGGCTTCGAAAATATATTTCATACATTTGATTGGCGTTTTTTTTGTGTTTTTTTAAATTGAAAAACTTGACTTTGCAATCTCCTAGTTAAAATGGTAGCAATATTATTTTAATTTTAAATGCAGTCCATCCAGTGTTTTCAATTTGGACCTTAAGATCAAACAAGTTTGACACGCCTTCTTTAAGGTATATTTTAAAAGGTTCTCATGTTCAAATCCTGGGCAGGAGTCTTCATAAGAATATTCTAAAAGACGCTGACCAGGAATGACAATGATATATATATATAAACATAATTATATATATATATAAACATAATTATAAATAAAAAATATATCAATATAAATATATCAATGTTTTAGTATAAAGTATATTGATTAATTTATATATATATATATATATATTTCATGTATCACTTTACACTTTAAACCTGGTAAATCAAAATAAATTGATCGATTTTTTCTCTATTTTTAATAATTGAGAAGATTTTTTTCCTTTATTTACTTAAATTGTTTGCTATTTTCAACAGCTAAGTAAAACATTAAAGTGGAAAGCTGTGGCGAATAGGATTACAGAATAGCAGCCATCTTAATAGCGCCGTTTCAGTGAGCCCAAACCACCTGCATTCCAAATATATTGGAAACTACCTATATATCGATATAATTTGATTGGTATATCTTAGCTTTTAATATAAAGATGCTATATATCAAATGATAAATATATCGATATATTAGAGAAACTTGGTATCCCTAACGGTGATACCGGCTAAATCCCCGACTGAAAGGTATTAACATTCCTTGCAGCTACCAGGCAAGAAGGGCATAGGTCCCAGCGGGTGGTCTATACAGGCCAAGCTGCAGGTCTATATGTGGCTGGGACTACTCAAGCACAAGAAGAACTTCGTCAATGGACTGCCCAAGGGCTACGAGGTGTCCCACGAGTTGAGAAACGTGGAGAGGCCCAGGGCTATGCCCCCTTCTACCATACACTACGTAGAAAAACATGTGAGGAAATAACTGAAACTTACCCTGACATTAGGTGTATAATATGTGTGGGTAAGGGTCGAGTGGTTAGGATAAATATAAAGTAGGGATAATATTTGATGAATCCAAGTTTTGTATTTATCTAGGAATCCTGAATCTTATAAAAAATTATAAACATAACCAGTTTTGTTTATTACATTAATTATAAAGTTTACATAAAAAATACAAATAGTAGATAAATGTCTTTTTTGTTGTTATTATATGTTCAATTATGTGATAAATTAATTATATTGGGGTATAATTGTTAATATGTTGAGCTATAAGCACCACTAAACAGTAAAATACATAACTATAAAACAATTTCTTACTCAAAGTTTGAAGGAAAACAATTATTTTCTTAAATCTTGAATCCAATATTTTCTCAAATACTAGGGTCACAAATCTTCTTAAAGCTTATAGCGAATTGAGGATTCAAGAATTCAAAAGTCACATAGTTAAATAATATATGGGTTTATAACAAGGATAAGAACATGGATCTCGCGCAAGATGGCTGTGTCATGTTATTTTGTATAAAACTTGAATCCTGCATTCTGATAAATAGAAAGCATAAAATGTTTTATTGGAACGACAATCCATATACTTGTAGCAATATGACTGTGTTGACCCATGATGCTTTGTGACACAAATTCAGTCAGATTTTAATAGGAAAAGCTTTATCTGACAGAGAGAAAAGTTACTAGATCTACTTTCACGTATTGATATGTCATGTGATATGATCTTCAACTGTCACTTTTGATATATATTATCAATACCTATAAATTAATAATATTTATATACTAAAATTGTATCAATGTTAGCTGCAAAAATATGTGTTTGGCTTTTTTAAAAGACTCTTCCTAAGGAAAATGGACTGTAGATTAGAAATAGAGATTACTCAGTAAGTTTGGGTCTCAAGTGGATAAACAGAACTTTTATACTATTAAACCTACTTCTGTTATTTCAATGAGCATTGTGTCAGTGCAAAAACTAAATAAATAAGAGAATTGATATGTTACTGTTACATTGTGTGAATGTTAAAATGATCATAACCTTTGAATAAAGTAGAAAATATTAAATTCGAATGAAGGTTAGAAGTTGCTCTCCCTGCCCTTGTTTAATAAAGATTTGTATGTTTTATTGAAGTACAATGGCACCCAAAAATTTCTCAACTCAATAAGGTCCTCTCCCACCCCTCAGACATTTCAGATGAGAGCCCACATGTACCAGGCGAGGTCGTTGATCGGCTCGGACGCGTCGGGCCTCTCTGACCCATTTGCCCGGGTCATCGTCAACGAGTACTGCAAGACAACGCAGGTCATCGACGAGACACTAAGCCCCACGTGGGACGAGCTGCTGGTTTTTGAGGAGATCCTGATCTACGGAACCAAACAAGAGATCAAGAGTGAACCTCCCGCCATCATCATCGAGATCTTCGACCAGGACAAAGTGGTAAGAGCACTGCACGCTTCACGCCCTGCACGCACAACTACCAACTAGTAGTTCTGTGAACTATGGACCTAGCATCGTGTTAAGAATTTTGTAATGTTCTTATCGTTTCTACTGTTTTATAATGTTTCTTTGGATTTAAAGTTGCATTATCTCCTATAATCTATATTTGGAATTCAAGTTGAAATATCATCTATAATTTATCTTTGGAGCTCAAGTTGAAATATCTCCTATAATTTATCATATTATTTCAAGTTCAAATATTTCCTATAATTCATCTTGGAATATCAAGTTAAAATAGCTCCTATAATTTTTCTTTGGATTTCAAATCGAAATATCTCTTATGGTTTATCTTTGAATTTCAAGTTGAAATTTATTCTATAATTTATCTTCGAATTTCAAATTTAAATTCTCCTGTAATTATTATTTGGATTTCAAGTAGGATTATCTCCCGTAGTTATTTCTCTTTGGATTTCAAGTTGAAATATATCCTGTAATATCTCCTTGGAGATTAAGATAAACGGAAAATAAATTAATACTATTTTCAATAATACCGTACATTATTTTCATAAAGAATAGCTATAGCTTATACAGGTTAGAAAATAACACATACATATATTGTTTGGGCTAGTATTAAAAAATGTCGTCCCCCCCTCCCCCAAATTTTGTTAAAATTACTTCACGAACTTGGCAGTAGTTGCGGAATAAGCAGACAGAAAAAATGCCAAATGTTCGAGTTAAAGAAGGATCTCACTTTGTATGGCCAAAAAAAGTATGCATAAGTTTTCATTATTCAGGGTTGATCCGCTTAGTAGATTTTGAAATTTTCTTACTACTACTAAGATTCAATTTAAAAATTAATAAAATATTCAAATAAGCGTTTTAGCGGGAAAAACAGAAATGTACATTCAATATCCCTCATTGGCCAACCATTATTAATAAAATGTTAACATAAGACAATAATTAATTTGGGAATCGTTGACTATTCATTTTTGAGTGAACCTTAACTTTAGTCTATGGTCAAGTATAATTATTATGTCTTATATTTTTTAGTAAACAATTGTAGTAAGCGA